>KZ510972.1:7791-27071 GCA_002844005.1 Limosa lapponica baueri | reverse complement strand
CATTCTGTGATTCTGTGTGTCGCGCGCACACACACTTGCTCTCGGTCGCGCTACCTCCTTCTTCAGGCTCAACCCTAGGTTTCCCACAGCAGAGTCTTAGTAGTAAGACTCAGTAGTAAGGTCTGCCCTTCAAACAATTTCATTTTCATTTCAGCCTACAATCAAATTAAACTTGCGTCTAAGGATATAAATCTTGTAAGATACTTGCTTCCCGAGTCTGATCTTTCCCTGTTAAATATGAGGCTTTAAAATTAAAAATGCTTATAGGCATCAATAAAATTAATGATGGTTATAGGCATCAATGCAAGATCAGACTCCAGGAGGTGAAGAAGAGAGATTACTTCTTCCTGCTGCATCTCTGGGACATCAAGGAACATTCCCATTTCAGGGAACAGTAGATGGCACATCCTAGTTTACACAAAAGATCTTTGCCCAACAAGTTAACAGGAGCAGTAGGGCTTAAAAGAAAAGCATGATAATCAGAAATAGGACCAATTGAAACACTTAGGGCAGTTGTAACAGGATGTGGAATGGATTGTCCTGCAATACCCACAGCATTTACAACTTCAGAAGACAATGCAACATGTGGGAAATCAGAGGTGTGGAAAGTGGAACGAGAGGCCCCAGTGTCAATGAGACAGGTTACAGTTTTTCCTGCAATAGGGCAATCCAGATAGGGTCCAGAGGGGTCTAAAGAAAAGACAGGTGTCACAATCCCTCAGGCCATCCTATGGCGATGGATGATGTGATTGTGGCCCAAAGGCATCAGTTCTGTGAGTACTAGAAGAAAAATGTGGGCCGGTGTTGTAAAATCGTGTAGGGCATTCTGATTTCCAGTGACATGGCTGCTTGCAAAGATAGCACTGATTTTCAGCATGCACAGGTTGAGTAGGTTTTGAACAACTAAATCACCCTCGATGGGGGTGGTGGTGGTTGTAGATATTCTCCTCCCACCCTTCCTAAAGGGAGCGTAGGAATTTCCTAATTGCTGAATTGGTAAAGCCATTAATTTAGCTTCCCTGTGTTCCTTTGCTTTCTTAGATTTGTTATAAAAATGTTAAGCAGTGGGTAACATTTCCTCTATACTTTTCCCCTCCAATCCAATTACAGTATTTTGGATATTTTCACAAATTTTAGAATCCAAGCCTTGTACAAAAACTGAAACAAGTGCAAGTCTTGCTTGCTCCATAGGATTTTCTAATCCTGCTTGTCTTTTAAGCATCCATCCAAGTAACCTGCTGGATTTTCATCCTTGAATTGTTTCCATGCATAAACCTTAGCCCAATCTGTTTTCCTAGGGCATACTTGGGAAATAGCATTCAAAACAGAGTCTCTTTGCTGTTTAATATCAGTGTTGGAACGGGCTGTGCTGGCCACTTGGCTGTCCCCTACAGCCTTATTAAAGTTTCTTGTGGCACTGCAGCTCTAAGGAGCTGATCCATATCAGCCCAAGTTGGGTTAACACAGTTAATCATTATCTGAAGCTCCTCCTTAAATTTCTCAGTTTCTTTCTGGATGTTTTGGAGTGTTCTTAGACAAGATTGCCATCAGATCCAGGTACTTCTCTCAATGGACAATTTTGTGTAGTTTTTACGGTTTTCTTGTCATTTTTCTTAACATTTTTCTTTTGCTGTCAAATGCTGGGGCCCTCAAGTTCCTTGGTATCGTAATTAGGAGGGACTGAGGGTGCAGACTCAGGGCTAGTGGTGGAGTCAATTTCCTCCTCCTGTTCATCCTGGTTATTTGGAAGATATGGGGGTGGATGAGAAAAATAACCTAAATCTATAAGGAAGGTCATCCACAATATCCAGCTGTACCGGGGCAGTAGTGTGTGTGAGAGAAGGATATAAATGCTGAGGAGGTTTAGTTTGTTGAACAGCCAATTTCTCTTCCAAATTTTTAACTTCTTGGTTTAGCTTTTCCTGGGAGTCTTTTAGCCTCCGAGTTTGTGACTCAGTGCATCGCTTAGATGCCTCATCATGCCAACTAAAAAAGGCATCCCACTGAGTCTGGGGTACCTTGGGGTTTTTTTTTTGTTTTCTAAGGCTGCTCTTAAGTGCATTATTTTATCAAAATTGCAGGTGCCTTCTAAGGGAAACTGTTTAGGGGGGGATCATCCCAAGTATAGCAATTCCATTTTTCCAAAAACTTTCGAGTTTTAGGAGAGTAGTTTTTGTACATAAATTGGGCCAGGCTCTCCTTAAGGGGAACCTCGCTCACTTTGGACTTTCAGGTGCCCATCTGATTTCAACCACCCCGACATCTGCTGGAAAAGTAACACGGCGAGCTGTAGACAATCCAGGAGGTTCCTGGAGTGCCTCGATGATAACTTCCTAAGACAGGAAATAGACAGCCCTACCCAAGGGGAAGCGATACTGGACCTGATAGTCACTGACGCAAGTGAGCTCATCAGGGATGTCAAGACTGGAGGCAGCCTGGGCTGCAGTGATCATGCACTGGTGGAGTTCACAGTCCTAAGGGATACGTGTCAGACAAGGGGCATAGTCAGGACCCTGAATTTTAGGAAAGCAAACCTCCAGCTCTTCAAGGAGTTAGTCAATAGGACCCCCTGGGAAGCGGTCCTCAGGGACAAGGGGGCAGAACAGAGCTGGCAGACCTTTAAGGATGCTTTCCATAGAGCACAAGAGCTCTCGATCCCCAGGTGTAAGAAATCAAGCAAGAAAGGGAAGAGACCAGCATGGTTGAGTCAGGACCTGCTGGTCAAAGTAAAAGACAAGAAGGAATGGCACAGGCAGTTCAGGCAGGAGCAGGTATCCTGGGAAGAGTATAGGGATGCTGCCCGGTTATGTAGGGACGATGTCAGGAAGGCCAAGGTACGGCTGGAGCTGAACCTGGCAAGGGATGCTAAGGATAACAAGAAGGGCTTCTACAGGTACGTCAACCAGAAAAGGAAGGTTGAAGAAAGCATGCCCCTCCTGATGGGCAAGAATGTCAAACTGGTAACAACAGACGAGGAGAATGCTGAGGTTCTCAACAACTTCTTTGCCTCGGTCTTCACTGCCAACCTCTCTCCTCTCTTCAGGAAGGACAGGCTGGGGAGACGAGGAGGAGGTGTTGCCCTCTACATCAAGGACCAGCTGGAGTGCATGGGGCTCCAGCTGTGGATGGATGAAGACCCAACGGAGAGCTTATGGGTCAAGATTAAAGGGAGCACAGGGGCAGGTGATGTTACAGTAGGGGTCTGCTACAGACCACTTGACCAGGGCGACAGGGTGGATGAGGCCCTCTATAGACAGCTAGGAGCAGCATTGCATTCACAGACCCTGGTCCTCACGGGGGGACTTCAACCACGCCGATATCTGTTGGAGGGACAACACAGCAGGGCACAAGAAATCCAGGAAGTTCTTGGAATGTGTCGATGACAACTTTCTTCTTCAAATGGTAGAGGAGCCAACGAGGAGAGGAGCCGTGCTGGACCTCGTCTTTACCAACAAGGAAGGGCTTGTGGAGAATGTCGAACTCAAGGGTAGCCTTGGCTGCAGTGATCACAAGATGGTAGAATTCAAGATCCTTAGGGCAGCAAGGAGGGTACGCAGCAAGCTCACTACCCTGGACTTCAGGAGAGCAGACTTTTGCCTCGAGGGACCTGCTTGGCAGGGTAACATGGGGAAAAGTACTGGAGGGGAGAGGGGCCCAAGAAAGCTGGTTAGCATTCAAGGATCACCTCCTCCAAGCTCAGGAGAGGTGCATCCCAAAAAAGGAGTCAGGCAAAAATGCCAGGAGGCCTGCATGGATAAACAAGAAGCTCCTGGATAAGCTCAAAAACAAAAAGGAGGCCTATAGAGGGTGGAAGGAAGGACGGGTAGACTGGGTGGAATATAGAGAAACTGTCAGAAACTGTCCAAGCAGCCATGGATTAGGTTAGGAAAGCTAAAGCCCAGACAGAGTTAAATCTGGCCAGGGGCGTCAGGGGCAACAAGAAAGACTTCTGTAGGTATGTCAGTGACAAAAGGAAGACTAGGGAAAATATGGGCCCACTCAGGAAGGAAACAGGAGACCGGGTCACCCGGGACATGGAGAAGGCTGAGGTACTCAATGACTTTTTCGCCTCGGTCTTCACTGGCAAGGGCTCTAACCACACTGCCCAAGTCACGGAAGGCAAAAACAGGGGCTATGAGAATGAAGAACCGCCCACTGTAGGAGAAGATCAGGTTCGAGACCATCTAAGGAACCTGAAGGTGCATAAGTCCATGGGACCTGATGAAATCCATCCACGGGTCCTGAGGGAGCTGGCGGACGAAGTTGCTAAGCCCCTTTCCATCATATCTGAGAAATCGTGGCAATCTGGCGAAGTTCCCGCTGACTGGAGAAGGGAAAACATAACCCCCATTTTCAAAAAGGGAAAAAAGGAAGACCCAGGGAACTACAGGCCGGTCAGTCTCACCTCTGTGCCCGGCAAGATCATGGAGCAGATCCTCCTGGAATCTCTGCTAAGGCACATGGAAAATAAGGAGGTGATTGGTGACAGCCAAGATGACTTCACTAAGGGCAAATCATGCCTGACAAATTTGGTGGCCTTCTACGACAGCGTTACAGCATTGGCAGATAAGGGGAGAGCAACTGACGTCATCTACCTGGACTTATGCAAAGTGTTTGACAGTGTCCCACATGACAACCTGGTCTCTAAATTGGAAAGACATGGATTTGAAGGATGGACCACTCGCTGGATAAGGAACTGGCTGGACAGCTGCACTCAAAGGGTTGCGGTCAACGGCTCGATGTCCAAGTGGCGACCAGTGATGAGTGGTGTTCTTCAGGGGTCGGTACTAGGACCGGTGCTGTTTAACATCTTTGTCGGAGACATGGACAGTGGGATAGAGTGCACCCTCAGCAAGTTTGCCAACGACACCAAGCTGTGTGACGCAGTCGACACGCTGGAGGGAAGGGATGCCATCCAGAGGGACCTGGACAGGCTTGAGAGGTGGGCCTGCGCAAACCTCGTGAAGTTCAACCAGGCCAAGTGCAAGGTCCTGCACGTGGGTCGGGGCAATCCCAGGCACAAATACAGGCTGGGTGGAGAATGGCTGGAGAGCAGCCCTGAGGAGAAGGCCTTGGGAGTGCTCGTGGAAGAGAAGCTCAACACCAATAGGGATTTTTTTAAAAAAAGGTCCCTTACCTTTTTTCATTGTAGCGCTTGGGGTTCAGAGGAGACAGTCTGCGGTTCCTCCAAGCTGTAGCACAAAACAAACCGTTGGAATCACGGCACCATAATTGTTGGAGAATCTGGAGACTCCAAGTGTGTAATAACGCAACTACAATTTAGGACAGGTCAGACAGAAGCTTTATTAACTATGATCACAGTGAGAGACCATTTGGACACTATGTCCCCCTCTGCTCCCCTGTTCTCTGCCAAGTGATTGCAGAGACCCAACCTATACACTATTTCAGAAAAGAAGAAAGAGGTGAGGAAAAAAACAATCATTTCAATGTTAACAAAGCCAGGTATCCATCCCTGGGAGGGATGGAGTCATTAAGAAGATTACTAACTGCCACAGTTCTAAGAAGGAATCAAACAGTAAATAATGTGACAATATGGAGACGTGGCTCTTTGCGGAGCCTATAGGAGTGGCACACCCAGTATTATCTTAGCTCAGAAATGGGAAGTTGGAAACAATCACAGACTGTTAGCTTTTAGTCAAAAGGAATATTCTTTTAGTTAGGATAAACTTCTTAGCCAGACCTCTCAAATCCTAAATATTAATAATTTTACCACCCCAAATGGAAGTGGAGGTCAACCCAGTTAGCAAGAAAGGAAGAAGCTCCTCCAGAGAGGGAGCAGGAGGAAAAATCAGAAGAGGCAGCCTATTCTGTAGCAGGACAGCCACAAAAACAGGAGAGGGAAGAGACAGAAATCATAAATGAGGCAGAAGCTACTCAGTCCCTGGCCATGGATCCTGTTGATCTGGCCCCTGAGCTTTGAACTGACCTCCTGATCTGACCCTGCACTTGCTTGGATTATGTCAGCCAGGTGAACGAATTGATACCTGGTTACGCTGATGCTGGGATACTGGGGCCAGCCGTCTGGAACTGGAGGGCAAGGAAGCCCAGAAGCTGGGGTCCCTCTCTAGGGAACATGGAATTGACAAAGAGATCAGAAGAGGGGCAGCCATCCACAGCCTCTGGAGGTGGCTCCTATCAAGTGTGAAGGCAAGGTATCCCCCAAGGAAGAACTTGTAAACTACCGAGGCATGTGGACTACTGCAGAGGACGGTGTCCAGCATCTGAGGGAATTAGCAGTGGTGGAGGTGATCTACAGCAACCTGGACAACAACCAGGCCTCCAAAGATCCGGATGAAGTCCAGTGCATGCGGTCTACGTGGCGGACATTTGTATGAAATGAAGTTATGATGTATGCCAACACCCTGGCAATAACGGACCGGGCAGACATCAAGGCAGCAACTGTGTATAGACTGGCCTGCCAGATCTGCTGATTTGAAGAGAATCTCTCTTCCCCTTCCCCCTCGACCCTACAGCCTGCATCTCAGCTGTGGATTGGTCCTGCCAATTCCAGCAACTTGAAGAGAACATGGAGAATATCTCTTCTTCCTTGCCCCTACAGGCCAGGGTCTCAGTTATCAAGTGCCGTATGGAAGTCAGCCTTTCCCTGCTCAAAGGAAAGGGAACCGTTGGCACATGCCACTTTCCACCCTGTGGTTCTATCTGCGCAACCACGGGGAGGACATGAGGAAGTGGGTTGGTGCACCTACTTTGGACCTGGAAGCCCATGTACATGAATTACAATGGTTAAAAAGGATCCATCTAGGAAGATAACTGCTCTGGTTGCTGTTGAGCAATTCCCCAGACGCAGCAGAAGGGCTGAGGATGCCTCTTCTCCTTCTGATAGTGATCCAATGGACATATGTCCATGTGGGTTTGAACCCCATTCCTGGAACCATGATGAAAAGACTTCTGGTTTGAAATTACAAGAGTCAGGTAATGAATGCTCTGATCAGGAATATGGGGGACCTGTCTCCGGCCAGGCATCAGAAAGGGACAATCCGGGGTTACTGGACTGTATGGAGTCGATGGACTGGCAAATCAGACCAATGGAAATATAAGGCTTTGGTGTACACCAGTGCGCAGTCTACCAGGGTACAAGGGGGCAGAAAACATTGGGGTTTCTGGACTGATGGGGGGATCCCCAAAAGTTGTCTGTGTTGGAGGCTGGGGTGAGGCTGACAGGGAACAAGTGGCAGAAGCATCCTCATGTGACTGGCTCGGAGGCCCTGTGAATCCTTGGCATTGACTATCTCAAAAAAGGGTACTTTAAGAATCCAAAAGGGTACCAGTGGGCCTTTGGTGTTGCCACCGTGGATGCAGAGAAGACTGAACAGCTGTCTTCCTTGCCTGGCCTCTCGTAAGATCCCTTTGTTGTAGGCTTGCTGCAGGTTGAAGAACAACAGGTGTCGATTGCTACCATGATGGTGCACCGGCGCCAATATCGCACCAACCGAGGCTCCCTGGCTCCCATCCAGGGGCTGATTCGTCGACTGGAGAGCCAAGGAGTGATCAGCAAGACTCACTCACCCTTTAATAGTCCCATATGGCCAGTGCAAAAGTTGGATGGAGGATGGAGGCTGACAGTGGCCACCATTGAGTGCTGCCATACTGGACATGCTTGAACTCCAATATGACTGGACTTGAAGGTAGCCAAGTGGTACACCACAACGAATATTGCCAATGTGTTTTTCTCAGTCCCTTTGGCAGCAGGGTGCAGGCCACAGTTGCTTTCACACAGAGGGGTGTCCCATACACCTGGAAACACAGCCCTATCATTTGATATGGACTGATCCAGACTGCACAGGAACAGGGTGCCGCCCCTGAACACCTGCAATACGATGATGACATCATCGTGTGGGGCAACACAGCAGAGGAAGTGTTTGAGAAGGGGAAAAGAATAATCCAGGTCCTTCTGAAAGCTAATTTTGCCATAACACAAAGCAAGATCAAAAGACCTTCACGAGAGACGCAGGTTTGGGAATGCAATGGCAAGATGGGCCTCATCAATAAGAGGTGATAACCATGTCCCCACCAATTAACAAAAAAGGAAAGTCAAGCTTTCCTAGGCTTTTGGGGTTTCTGGCAGAGTGCATATTCCAGGTTACAGTCATCTTGTGAGCCCTCTCTATTGAGTGACTGGAAAGAACTATTTTGACTGAGGTCCTGAGCAGCAACAAACCTTTGTACAGATCAAACAGGAGATGACTTGTGCAATAGCCCTTTGGCCAGTCCATACAGGACCAGATGTGCGAAATATGCTCTACACCACACCCAGGGAGCATGGCCTCACCCGGAGCCTCTGGCGTAAAGCACACGGAGAGACCTGAGGTCGACCTCTAGGGTTTTGGAGCCGTGGTTATCAAGGATCCGAGTCCCACTACACCCCAATTGAAAAAGAGATATTAGCAGCTGTCCTGGGTTGAGAGACACAGGACTAACTTTTCTTCTAATGCTGGGGAAATTTGCACTTTTAGAAGACTCTAGTGTCTGAATTTGTGAAAATATTTACTTTATAGCCAGCTATGGTATGCGGGTTTCAAGGTCTCAGTGTTTTTGAGCTAGCCAGGTGCGGGGACGAGGAGGAGCAAGACCCAGGCACTTGACCCAAGCTGGCCAACAGGATTATTTCATACCATGAACATCACATTCAATATAAATTAGAAAATTTGCTGAGGAGTTTCTCCTCTTCTATGATGGCTGCGATCCTGAGAACTTCTTGCCCTGGCGCCAGACCCCTGAGGCCTTCCCTTCCTCCCAAAGTCATAGCGTTCGCAGTGTCCAACATTTGCTGTCCACTGCTGGGAATGCACAGCTTCCTACTGATATAGTTGGCTGAGTATAATCCTTGTATATTTTATATTAGTATCAGGATCAATATTGGTTCTTCAGTATTACTAATGTTGATTATTTAGTATTATTCTATTAAATCTGTTTATATTACAACCCTCAGGTTTCCTTGTTTTTTCCCGATTCCCCTTCCCGGGTGGGGAGTTGTGGATTCTTCAAACCATAACAGAAGTGAAAGACATCCAGCTGGCCCTAGAGATTGCTGAAAGAGAAAAGTGCCCAGTACTCTATACTGAGTCATGGTTGGTGTCAAATGCCCTGTGGGGGTGTCTGCAGCAGTGGAAACAGACCAACTGGCAGCACAGAGGTAAACCCATCTGGGCTGCTCGGTGAGATGGGCTCGTGACCGAGGGGTGGACTTGCCCACCAATGCCATCCCACAGGTTATCCATGAATGCCAATCCGGTAAAGCCTCTCCTGTGTGGAGGATGGTGGCTGGGAGATCAATATGGGGAGGCCTGGCAGATCGATTATAACACACTGCCAGGCAAGTGCCACGTGCTTACAATGGCGGAGGTGACTACCAGATGGTTGGAAATATACCCTGTGACCCATACCACCACCTGAAACACCATCTTGAGCCTTGAAAAGCAAGTCCTGTGGTGACACAGCACCCCAGAAAGAATTGTATCAGACAAGGGGCCTCATTTTTGAAATAACCTCATACACTCTTGGGCCACGGAACACGACATTGATTTGCTGTATCACATTCCCTATCGTGAACTCGAGAGTGCGCGAGTGGCTTTGTGGTGCTTAGCTGCCAGCTGGGGTCAACCTGGTTCTCTCTCTCATGAGAACCAGAACACCGGTTCTCATTTTGGACTCTTTAAGTAGTTTCAACTCAGTAACTTTGCCGAAAACTGTCTCCTCTTTTTTCTTTTTTCTTTTTTTTTTTTTTCCTTCAATAATTTTCTGGTGGGATGATGAGTTTAACTCACTCACTGAAGGGGTCTGATGAGCAGGGAAAAAGGGCAGGGGAAAGGTAAGGGAAAATCACGGAGGAAAAGTAGTAGAAAGAAGGGAAGGGAGCAAGACTTCCCACTCCCCCCCTTTTGGGGACAGCTACCCCCATCTAATGAAAATAACAACCTCTCTTGTGGGGCAAAAGCTTGGCTTTTACATCAGAGCAGAATTAGTCAGGAGAAGAGACAACCACCCTCAGTGTATCTCTACAAGTGATCCCAGCCAGCCACCAGCTTATATGCTGTCTGTTGGACACGAGGAGTATGTTGTTTTGCAAGTTGCCCTTTTGATCCCATGTGAAAAGATAATGATCATCTAGTGTAATGGTAGGAGAACCCAGCCCCCTTTTTAGACAGAGGAAAAATTAAAAGGCTTGTAAGAATTTGCATATGATCGTGATGTTTTGCTTTATCAACGGGGAAGCTTCACACCACCATGGTGATAACGTGCACTTAATTCAACAATCAAATCAGCTACTGAAAAACTTGCAACTCTACTTATGGAGCAGGTTCTGATACCTTCAGTCAGGGCACGGAGAGACAATTACAGGCAACTGCATTACTGTCTGTCAACCAAGCCACGGTAACCGAGACGTTGGCTCTTAGCCTCCTACCAACATGAAACAAAAACATAGAACTGTTTTAAAGCAGTAGTCTCCCCTCCCAGTGGGCTAAGAGCACTCTCAGGGACTGAATAGAAATGATAATTCATTAAGCTGTGGTCACTCAACTGTTTGCAATTGTCCACATATGGATATCTGACAATATGTTGTTCTAAATGCCCTTCAAAGCTAATAGCTCTATTTTTGGAGCATGATACTGCTTTGGTATCATATTGCGGACATATGTGCTTAATTACCTCAACAAGGAGTCTATCTGAGGCTATCCTGTCAGAACTTGCCAGGCAATCTGCCAGCAGCAACAACTGGAAGCTGGAGTTACTAGAGCAAAACAGAAACATAGAGCAAAACAGAAACATTCCTTTAGAAATAAAACTCTTGCAGTAAGTATGCATATTACACAGCCTATTCCCTAAATAAACAAGGAAAAGCTGCTGATATGCCCCGCTAAGTCAAGGATACAAGAAATGTTACCTTTCCCAGAGCACAGGCTAAGCATTAACGCAAACCGTCTAAAAGCTGTACAAAAAAGGCTGGAGGGATAGTTATGTGGGCTGAGAACCCAGAAGTAACAGAAATGCTTTTTACTCCCTCACAGATTAAAAGTGCACCTTTTCTGCCTTTTAAGCCACCCTTGAGCAGCTTTGGTTCCTGTTGGATGGAGTAAAAATCTGTAGTGCTAAACATATATGACTATAGCACTCGTCTCTCCACCCAAATCATACTGTACGTCACCTAGGGGAGGGAAACCTCGTAATTTTGGGGATAAAAAGACGGAGAAAATGACTGTTAAACTGGGAGAGAAGAAACTTGATACCCGATGGACCAGTCTATGAGCTGCGTTGCTAGCAATATTAACCTTAATTAGTAGCGCTATTGTAGTTAGTGTATTTATCAACAGCAATCTCGAATCTGTTCTGTCGCTCTCAATAAAATAACTAATTTTCATTTTTGTGAATCTGACTCAGTGAAAGTCCTTTTCTGGGACTTTGATAGACAAATATCAAAACTACATTCCTTTTAACGTGACACACTGTACATTTGCAGCCAGTGATCTGGGGCTGATCAAGAGGACAAAGACAAGAAGGAATTTTCAGCAGGAGCCAGAAGTAGAGCCCTATCAGGAAACCGTGGGAAGAGGAGGAATTACCACACTAAATAGACTAATCTGAAGCAATACAGCTAGGTCCTACCCACATAGGTTCTGTACCAATGCCAAGTCCCAAGACTTGTAACTATGAGATAAACAATTTGGTTAGAAGGCATGGATTTCTGCTCTGTGGGGCTTGAGGAAAGAAGCAAGGAGTCTACGCCATGGGGTGGCTTCTTTTACTCTACAAGACAAGCTCACTAGTAATTCTCCCTACCAAAGTGGGGTGGGTAGGCAGAGGAAGGTAAAAGAGGGGCACTTCCATAAAGGCAAGCAGAGACCCAGTGCAGGAAAACTGATGGTGGGGAACTAGGCAGATCCTGCAATAGCTGCTGTGGGGAAGCTATGGGATTAGTATAGCCTGAGGAGGAGCAGAGAGCACACCTTTTCTAGCAGCTGGCTCCATAGCTGAGCTCTCACCCAGCATCACTGAAGAGCACCCTTTCTTTCCCATTAGTTATAAACTCCCTGCAGAGTTGTGGATCTAAAGACTGGAAAGTAATAGAAACAAACAAACAAACAAGAAGGAAAAACAAAACAAAACAGAACAGAAAAATATCCTTAATTCTAGTTTGATTCAACAGCCATCGGAATTCAGCTAAGGTTGACTCTCTCGTTGACATAAACAGGTATCAGATCACCTCAATGGATTTGTTAAAATTCTCATCTTTGCAGTCCTAGGACATCTTAGTGGGGCAGTTTCATCTGTAATGATGAATAAACTCAGTCCAATTACTGGAGAAATTATCATACTTCATTTTAAAGGTCAAAAATGATAATGGTAAATTTGTTAGTGTCTTCCCTGTACTTAGAGAATGGTTATGCCGCAAAGTTGATTGGCTGAAAAGATAACAGTCATTATTTCAAGTCTTCAAGGATCACATTCTGCCATCAGATTCACATAAACAATTTCCATTGTCTCCAGTGGAAAACAGGTTGTGTGCAGCTGATTTTAGCTCAATGTATTCTCCAGCACTTTAACAGTTCAGATTTTTCATTTCCCATAGTAAATATAAAATTATAATTATGCTCTCTATTTTCTGTTGATTTCAAATGACAACTTAAGACATTTGATGGCACTATGTTTTTTCTTTATGTTTTGGGATAAGATTACAGATTTTTCTGCACTGTTGCATTCCCTGTGGTGTTGAAAGAGAGGCTGTGATTCTATGTTAGTAGAATTTTACATTGAATATGGCCACAGTAACAAAATACTAATGATCAGTGCTCACTTTAAAACAGTTTAAATTATTTGTATAAATATTTTTGCCATTACACCTTCACATACTGTTAAAAACAATACTTCATAGTCTAAAGAGCAGTGACATTTTGATCACAGAAAATCATCAACAACAAGAATTGTTTAAAATAGTCTTAACATTAGGTGGTTTTTTTCCAGCTGGCATAAATGAGTTTCAGGAAACAAACAAACAAACAAAAAAAGACCAAAAAAATTGTTGTAAATGATTTCACAAACTTACATCAATGCACCTCCTAGATCCTGGTCTTGCTGAACAAGAACAAGCCAACGGGTAAGAAGCAGCAGCCAGTGATAAATTTGTCTCCTCCAGTCTAGGAGGTCATGTTGTTAAAATAAGAAGTTAACCCCCCCACACACACTTTAAAATACAACTGATAATATAAACCTTCCAGGGGATTTACAGTCAATAATGTGTGCACATTAAAACTGTATTTCCAGTCTGTCTTGTGCTGCCTGAGAACCATTTTTGCCTTTGTAAAAGCAGTAATTATAATACATAAGTAGCTTTCATTTTTGTATTAATGCTATAAATACTATGTTAGCAATATTAAACTATTTCTATTGACTTATTTGTGGAAAGAAAAATATAATATATGTTTATATATATTTATAAAGTGAATTAACACTGGAGAGGGGGTGTAGAGGATTAGTATACAGTCACAATTTATGTGTATTATAGGGCACAAATTCAATGCTTGAAACAAAAAGGAAAAGAAGACACCGTTCAAGTTAAATCCCCCTTTCAAGCTGTGTCAGAGGAAGAGTCATAGGCCGCAGACACTATCAAGTTGCCAGTACTGGAGTGACTTGCAATGGACTGGGCAGCTTGCTGGCTCAAGTTATGACAGATCAGCACCAGCTGATTGCTCTGTGCTTCTGACGGAGTACTACAGCTCTGGTAGACACTGAAGTTGGTCTTCCGGCCGGGGATGTTGCCTTTCTCACACATCGTCTTTACCATCTTGGCAAGCTTGTTTTTCCCCAGGGCTTGACAATTGTACCAGTGAAGTGCAGCCAAGTTGACAACTGGTTTGATGGATAGGAGCATCTTCATATCGCATCGCTGGGGGCCGCCGCTGTGCATATTCCTTGTAGTCTTGCACTGGGCAGGTCTGTGGGGAGTACTGGGTGGTGTACACCCTGGAATCAGTCCCTCCTCTCTTGCTTTTGGCATTCATGTCACTGTTGTCTGGCCCCATCCACTCCAAGTAGTCCAACCCAGTCTCTGTCACCCGGAGCCAGATGTCTCTCCATTTGAGGGTGGACCCATGAAAACCCATGCAGTGTCCAAACGCCTTCGTGTTATTTAGCCAGACAAGGTTCAGCAACCCCTCAGGATTGTATCGGCTCAACAAACCTCTTCTGCATAGGATAAGCTCATCAGCAAAGGTCAGCTTCATGGATTTGTGTAGCTTGTTTCCTTTCCCTTTGCACCTTAGCTCTATCTGCTTTTGCTTCAGAGCTTCTTGGGACCTTAATACTGTAATACTTTTAATACTGTATACTTTTAATACCTGTGCTCTTTGAGATACCGCTCCAGTCCACACTGATAGTTGGCCAAGCTGTTTGGCTCATATTCGGAATCATCCTTCTGTCTAGCATCCACAAAGAAGGAAGCAAGGTAGGCATCAAGATCTTTGCAGGGGATGACATAGATTTCTCGGGTCTCAGAGGGGTACTTGGAAATGAGGAACTCTCGGAAGTTCCGGAGAGCTGTCTGTGTATTGCGAATGGTCTTCTCGTTCTGCTCCCTGCTGAGCTCCGCTGCTCTCTCATCCTGGTCTGAAAGAAGGAGAAGGAAAAAAACCAAAGCAAACAAAATTAAAACAAAAGAAGCAGGGAGTTTGTGCAATACATCTTCCCCAAAATAAATTTTCTTTAAAAAAATCAATTTCACAAAGAGCACTGGAAAACGTTATTGCATACCTGTCTTACGATTTAAAAGTCAACATCAGTTTCACACATGATGTTAGTAGAGTATGGCAAAAGCAATCAAAATGAGCTCGTGTCACTAGGGCCCACTTGGGGCACAGAGATTTGTGGAAAACTCTGAGATTAGAGGCAATTTGCTTTTTAGAACAAATACAAGATAGATTTTTTTCCCTATGGATTCCACTGCTGTGGAATCAGGGCCAAATCCAAGTAACAAACCCATTCTGTATTGCTGTATTGCTTTCATTTGTGAAACCAGAGGTTGTACTGGTTCCTTTATTTCTTTTTTAACAAAAATAGCTAAAGCATCATATTTATTATAGTAAGAAGTATCTTTAATCGATTGTATTTTTAAGATTTTAATTTTGCAGAAAAATAAAAATCTGGGAACAACATTATATTACTCTACAAGGCTATTTTCATATCAAACCCCAGTTGTTAATGAATGATCAAATGCTAAGATGATTCTTGTGTACCGTTCCATTAATTTTCTGGCTGATCATAACATGAGAAAAGGTCTTTACAGTTAAGTGACGAGAAGAGAAAGCTTCGGAGGAACCTAAAAGCAGTCTTCTAATATCCATGTGGAAGTTATCAAGAAGATGGAGTCAGGCTCTTCACAGTAGTGCATGGTGGAAGGATGAGAGACAATGGGCATAAATTGAAACAAGAGGGGTTAAGCCTGGGTACAAGAAAAAGCTTTTTCACCATAAGGACAGTCAAGCTTTGTCAAAGAGGTCCAGAGAGGCTGTGGCAACTCCATTCTTGGAGGTTTTCAGGACCTGACTGGACTAAGTCCTGAGCAACGTAGTCGGATCTCATAGCTGTCTTTGCTTTGAGCAGGAGGTTGGACTAGAAATCTCCCATGGTCTTTGCTGACCTAGGGTTCTATGAGTCTAAGGCCCCCAAAAGCAACAGTTCCAACTAGGGGAAGATTCCCCTAACAATGAGTGCTAAAACTACCATCTGTCATTCCCCTTCTGACAGTAGTGGAATTGAAACTTGCCAGGGCCAGGGATGGAAGCAAGAGAGTTTAAAAGTGGGAGTGCAGGACACCACTTCCCAGCAGCCACCTAGCTTCTCAGCCCATCCCCACTGGGCTGTGAGTTCATATGGCGCAGAACCTTTCTCTGGAGCCTTTGTGTGTTCCTCCTGTTCTACAGAAAGGAGGTGCGTTCACTCTCCCTACCCAGTAAAGGAGCTAGGAATCACTCAGTTTACTATAGGCACATCTAACACATCAGTGTAACGTCAGAACATCTCACCAACAGAAAAAATATTCAGCCTTGCAACTTCACTTAACATAAAGCACAAGCAGATCTGCTGGTAGGGAAGAAAGCAGGAAAGGGAAGGTGGCTCTATCTCCTCCCCTAGCCCATTTGAACCATCTCATGTAGTACACACACTTTAAGTGATAGGAGAGGGGAATAATCATACACCTGGGCAACTTCCCCTCCCACCCATCTACATAGCTGAAGAAAAACAGGCAGACCAGAAAGCAGGTTTGAGCTCAGATTGCCTGGGACCACTTCCCACATCTTCAGCACAGAGCTGCCTAGTCCATGGAGAATATTCGGTGGAACCCACTGAGGAGGTTCCCATCCCCCTTGGAAAGTGAAAAGAACTGGAGGTCCGCAGCCCAGACCTTTAGAGACTTCTGACGACATGAGAAAAATGCTGCCAGAGATACACTGAGTTTTGCACCAACTGTACACAAGGGGAAAAGAAAGGTAGACCGTCTATTTCAAAAGATAACCTTAATATTGATGTCAATATCGAAGAACCCCTAGCAGCCATCAATGTAGTCTTACGTTTTGGACAATGCATGGGATAAATCCTATTATTATGGCTAAGTACAGGCTGGAAATAAAAAGCCAATGATGTTTGAAATTCAGAAACAAAATTTTACTCCAGTAGGTTGTTCAGTGCACCTACCACCATTTCTGTTAGCGCTAGACTGTAATCAGCACTTTGACTGACAACCCACATTTTAAATACTGCTTCTGTATAAACAGCACATATAGTGGCTTGGTTTTAAACGTGTCAATCACAACTTTATAGAGAATGGCCTGGGTCATGATTTAACCCCAGTAGGCAGCTAAGCACCACACAGCTGCTCGCTCACTTCCCCCACAGTGGGATGGGGAAGACAATCAGAAGAGTAAAAGTGACAGTTGAATAGGTAAAGCAAAAGCTGCGCATGCAAGCAAAGCAAAACAAGGAATTCATTCACTGCTTCCCATCGGCGGGCAGGTGTTCAGCCATCGCCAGGAAAGCAGGGCTTCATCACGCATAACGGTTACTTGGAAAGACAAACACCATAACTCCAAACATTCCACCATCCTCCTTCTTCCCCACAGCTTTTATTGCTGAACATGACATCATATGGTATGGAATATCCCTTTGGTGAGCTGGGGTCAGCTGTCCCGGCCGTGTCCCCTCCCAACTTCTTGCCCACCCCCAGCCTAGTCACTGGCAGGGCAGCGTGAGAAATGGAGAAGGCCTTGACACTGTGTAAGCACTATTCAGCAATAACTAAAACATTGGTGTGCTATTGTGGAGGATGGAGAAGCCGGGGATGAGCTGCTCTGTGGGAACTCGGCAGATGTCCTTGCACTGGTGGGAAGGAAGCCGTGGGAATAGTAAAACAATGTCTTTATATGGTATTCTCTGTGTGGTGTGAAATCTAGCAAGACAGTACAAAAACAGAGAGAAAGGTAGAAAACAGATAAGTAAGCTAGGTAAAAACAGATAGTAATGTTTTGTTAGCCTAGGCGGGTGAATATTCAGATGTAGCCAATTGTATTGCCCACAATGGTGTATGGACAGTCACTCACAACCTATCTGTGTAGAGAGCATGGCGCGTGATCAAAAGACAGAAACTATATATGTTGAAAAAGTAAAACAATAAACGTCAGCTTCACTGCTTAGCGGAGTCCGTGCCTCTGTGTCGCATGTTATCAACACTGTTTTCATCACAAATCCAAATCATAGCCGCATACAAGCTACTATGAAGAAAATTAACTCCATCCCAGCCAAAACCAGTACATTCTTCCACCCCTTATTCCATATCATTTATGTCATGCTCAGGTCCCACACTATCCAGTACATCATCATTAACCACCACCTTCCTTCCCGTCCTTTGATATACACACAGATATCATTCCCTTACTCTATGGGTTGCGCCTGTAAAATGTCCATAAAATGTCCATTGAGTTCATTTAGTCCATGAGTTGGGTTATATCTGTTATGGTGGTCGCTCAGGACAGGAGGGTGGCGTGTCGTGTGGACCCATGGAGTTACTGGGCACCAAAGCCAACTCAGGTCAGGTCACTGCTGCACTTGCACTGCTTCTTGTGAGGCTCGTCCTCCATTGGTCCGGGTGGTTCCTGCTATAGTACTTCCTACAACATGCAACTCAAATCATGGGTTACAACAGTTTAAAGGTATTTCCATTACAATCTCCAGCCCTGGTCCCTTTGGACCAGGCCGTAGGGTTTAACATTGCAACGAACTCCTCCCCTTGACCCTGCTCTGGCGTGGGCTTATCCATGGACCACAGTCCCTCAGGGGGTTTACCTTCTCTTACGTGGACTTATTCATGAGCCACGGTCTCCTCAGGGATATACCTGCTGCAGCCTGGACTTAGCCACAGTTGCTTCGAGGTGTACCTGCTCCAGCGTGGCATTATCCATGGGCGACAGTCCCTCCTTAGGGGCGTTCCGGCATGATCTTATCTGCAGCCACTGATGCTTCAAGGTGTACCTGCTGCAGTGTGGACGTATCCACAGCCACAGATGCTTCGGGGTGCATCTGCTCCCATGTGGACTTATCCACAGGTCACAGTCCCTTCAACTCAAGTTCACACTGGAGTTCCAGCCTATCCAGTACAGCAGCAATGACTGGCCCGACACAGCCGTGTGGCTTGCCTGTCTGGAATGGCCGGATGCCATTGCTGTACACACTTGCTGAATTTCCTGCACATGGGAACAGACTGTTCTTGTGCTTTGAGGAGATTGTCTTTGAAGATCATGAAGCTATCTTGGGCCCCTTTGTCCTCCAAGGCAGTGTCTCAAAGGATCCTCTCAAGCAGATTCTGAACACACATAAATCTGCTTTCCTGAGGTCCAGGGTTGTAATTCTATTATTCTTTTTGCTCCCTCCTCTCTGGATCCTGAACTCCACCATCTCATGGTCACTGTTGCGAAGTCTGCTCTCAACCTCTACATCCTTGACCAGTTCTTGTTTGTTTGAGAGTAGCAGGTCAAGTGGAGCACCTCCCCTAGTTGGCTTGTTGATCACCTGCATCAAGAAATTGTCTTCAGCAACTGGACATAAGTCATAATACACTTAGATGGCTGAAGAGGGACATGACTGTATAACATTCATGTAAAGTAAAAATTCAAAATGAGGAGAGAAAAAAATATAATGATCTACCAAGCAAAGAAGGCATTGAGTAACTCCGCCTTCTCTGTGTCTTCCACCAC
>KZ510970.1:0-15588 GCA_002844005.1 Limosa lapponica baueri | reverse complement strand
AGAGCCAGTGCTGGGGTGCGGTACCCCACTGGGAGCACTGGTTTTGCCCTGTGTGGGGCAGGTCTAGAGGGGAAGGAGGAAAGGCTTGAGCTGAAGCAACTCTGGTGCCATGAAGGAGATCGTTTAGGTGGGCTGCTCAAAGCTGCTGGGATGTGACCACCGCGTGTGCAAGGGGGATGTGTGAAGGAACGTACAGGAGTGTGTGTCACCACACAGGCGAGGTGTCTCATCAACCACGTTTTACATGTAAAGACCACAGAGAACAGACCACATATATCATATATAGGTTATATTCGCTGTACGACTGTGTCCTCCTTTACTCCATTGGCTTTTCTCTCTGACACACACACACACACGGATCAGACACTGTTCATGCACGGCTGTCACTGAGCCAGGGGGACTGTTCTCTTCCAAAATGGCTCTTCACGTGCACCAAGCCCACTTTCTGACCACCACCGTTCTCCTGTGTGGCAGAAAGCTGTTTCAAGCAGCACGACTTGACGCCGAGCCTCGCCAAACGACACCAGAAAGCACAAGATCACGGGGATTTGCTTTACTTTTCAGCAGAAAGGGCAATTAAAAACCTGGCAGACCATACCCAGCCAACCCTCCCCACACTTCCAGAGCCAGGATACGGCCGCACAGTCCCTGCCAAGGTACCAGGAGTTTTTTGGGCCACCTTGCTGTGTGCTGGCGATGCAGAGGAGGGTGGGGGGGACGGAGGGGTGGGGGCAGCAGGTACCATCCCCCCGTCCAGAGGTCGGAGGGGGCGAAGCGTTAACCGGGGTGGGGGCATCCCGGGCCGAGAGGTGTGAATTCCGCCCGCTCCCCCCCCTTCTCCATCCCTCCACCTCCCCCCCGCCGCTATAAGAGCGGCCGCCGCGGGCTGGGGGGAGCCACTGCGGCGGCTCCTCCTCGCTGGAAGCCCCGGCGCTTTTGGCTGCCCTTTGAAGTCGGAGAGGGAGAAGGAGGGAGGGAGCGTCTGGGGCCGCCGCCGCCGCCGCTGCTGCTCCGCGCCGCCGCCGCTACCGCCCGGCCCCGGGAGCATCGCCCCCCCCCGGCCCCGCCGCATCCAGGTACGGCCCCGGCCCGGTCCAGCCCCGAGGGGGTCCAGCCCCGCCGGCCCCTTCCCCGCTTCCCCGAGCCCCGGCAGCGCTGCCCGGCGCCGCTTTCCGTCCTCCGGCATCGCCCTCCCGCCGCTGGCAGGTCCAGGCTGCCGGCGGGGCTCCCTCCGGTACCGCGATGCTTGTCGGCGACATCCCTCCCCCGCTTCTTTAATTTTTCTTCTATTTAAACATGCAGCTCTGACCGACTCTAGGATAAACCCTGAGCGAGCTCGGTTATTGGCTTTGAGTCAGAAGTGTCTGGAAGCCTTAATGAAAACCAAGTGTAAGGCAAGTCTCAGCCACCTGTCCCCGGGATCCCCAGCCAAGCGCTCTGGGCTTCCATTAATCAATGGATCTGCCTCTTGGAAAGTGTCTTTTGCATGCTGGACCTCTCCCCTGGGGCGATCGCAAAGCGGAGTTGGGGACCTGGAAGCCCTCTGGTAATTTCTCTTAAGCCAGATACCAAAGCCGTGCTGGCACTGCCAGCAGTTCTGCATTTCCAAAACTGCCACAAAAACCCTTGCAAGAAGGAAAAAAAAAAAAAGGGCAGGAAAGAAGCTCTTTATGTTGCAAGTCTGCAGTCCTGCCCCCTCTCCCCAGGAGCACCCCCTCTCCCACCTCCCTACTTCCCAAAGATACTGTCTAGTTACTTTTCAAGGGAAATTAGCTTAGGGGAGAATATTTTTTTTTTTTCCTTTTTCTTACAGACATGAGCTGCTTTGATTGCCTGGAAGCAATATTTCCTGAAACCTGCTCCTTTCTGGCTCTTGCAGTGAGGTTCACAATAAAACGTATTGTGGTTTTGAGCTGGGTTTTATTTAAGAAAATGCCATTCTGGGTAGCTCTCTTTCATGAGGCAGATGGAGAAAGAGATGAAAGGCTGACACTTGGGATACTTCATTTCTGCTCTTTAATTGTGGGTGGTTTCTTTTCTATAAGAACAGGCTTCTTCCCTGGGAATCGGTGGGAATTAGAGTGGAACAAATGAAAAAAGGAAAAAGTAATGGCTGTTAATTGCATTTTTTTGTCTATGAAGCCTTTCATCTCATTCTTCTAGGAGCAGGTCTGTAAATGAGGATATTTAAATGCACTGCTTTTATAGATCCAGGGACCCTTCTTGTTACTCACCCTCTCTTGTGCAACGCTTGCTTTGGTGTGAGCCCCGCTCTCTTCCAGGGCAGGCTGGGAACCTCAGCTCGCACTGGTGGTACCAAGTGCAGCTACTGGGAACCAGTGCAAAGTTGTGGTTTGGAAGACAGCAACTGAGACGGGATGTGAATCTGTACTGTGTTCACTCTTCCACTAATTAAATATAACTTCAGGATTGAGCCCTTGCAGCCGCTGGTGGCTGGTGTCACTGAGCTGACCGAGGATGCTGAAGAAGACACGCACTGTGTAACTCAGGCTGCAAAACAGCCCCTGCTCCTTCAGGCTGGTGGGGCTGGATGGGAGTTTTGCTTAGTGTGGTGTCTGGTTGCTTTCCAGGATGAAGATATCTAAGTGGAGGTGGAGCAGCATCTCCATCAGTGCGCGGTCCCAGCTGAAAGGCACCCTGGCCCTTCTTCTCGTGGGCAATGTCGCCTTTGTGATCTCTCAGGTAAGCGCGTCGCCTTGCTGGGAGGTCTCTGGGCTTCAAAGTGGTGGGGTGTCTGGTGGGGGTAATCCCTGGGACTTGCAGGACTGGTCTGTGCATGAGTCAGCTCTCCGGCAAATGCAGGATGTGTGACTTGGCTTAGCTCTTTAGTTTGGCCTTAACCTAAGTTGTACCACCCGTGGCTAAGAGGGTGCACAGATCACTTCCAGGGCTCTGGAAGGCCATGCCCTGCTCTTGGGTGAGCACTGCTTCCTCAGTCCCTGCAGTGATTGGAGCTTTCATTTACTTTGCATGGAATATTATTGTCCCTTTTCCAGTAAACACAAAGCTTTTGGCTGCAACCAACTCTTCAGCTCCCTAAATTCATGGTGGAGCAGGAGTCAAGAGAGCACCAAAAGACTTGGAGAGCTTAGGGTTGTTTGGGAGCTTGGTTTTGCCAACTGAGCGAAACAATGAACATTTCCTTTCCTGAGGAATCCTAAATATTGCCATTTCATTCCAATTTGTAATGAAAACACAATTGGAAAAATCCAGGGTTTCTTGCAAGATGGAAATCTCAGATTTGACCTCAGATGGAGAAGGAAATGCCCCGTTTGCTCAGGGCAGGCTGGGCACTGGGGATGCTGACTGCTACTTCTCTCCCTGACCACCCGATGCCCCGAGCAGGACCTGGCACAGACCTCCAACAGCCTGGAGGAAGGGGCAGACGTCACGGCGTACTGGTGGGGCGAGTGGACCAAGTGGACGGCGTGCACCAGGACCTGCGGGGGAGGCGTCAAGTCCCAGGAGAGGCACTGCCTGCGGCAGAGGTACGGCGCCCGCCTGCCGGGGTGCGGGCAGCTCCAGCTTGCTGGAGGTAGACTTGGTCCAGAAGGTCATCGCTCAGTAGATGAGCACTGGTGAAAAGGTGTTGTCTGGCAAACCCTGCTTGTGCAGAAGGTAAGTATGTCCCTGAGCGTGCTGCCATGAGGATGCTGTGCCTGGAGGACCAGCCAAGCTGTTCCTGTGCTGGCCCTGAGGTGTCTCCCGTGGGGATTAGTGCAGATGGGCAGCAGACATCGTGTAAGCCTGTCCTCCAGGCTTCTGGGCACAGCAGTGAGGACACTGTGGTGCAGGGTTGGTTGGGGGCCCGCTGATCCCGGCTGCTCTGTGCATGGCTCTGCCTTCTCCAGGCTGTGTGGTTGCCAGAAGGCACCTTGTAAACCTTGTCCCCGTGGTACCTCCTAGGGTACTGTAATAAGAATAGTTGATGCTGCAGGTAACAAAGCCAGAGAGACCTTTGCTACCATCTCCAGTGAGGCTGTGACAGATCTCTGTGTGGTTCCGCTACGTGGAGGCTGATCTTACAGAAGCAGGGGACAAATATATTTTAAAAAAGGGAAAAGAAGGCTTTCTGACCCCTGTCTAACCATCATTTCTTTATTCAGAAGAAAGTCAGTGAGTGGGCTGGCTAATAAAACTTGCACTGGAACATCCAAAAGATACCAGCTCTGCAAAGTACAAGTAAGGATATCCTTTTTCTCATCAGGAACGCTCAGTATAAAATGTGGAAAGTCACGCTTGCTTCCTGCAATGGCATTTCTGGGCCTCTTGGAGAGGGGACACCATTTGTCCTGTAGCTGTCATCCCATTGCCCCTCCAAGCAACATGAGCTCCCTCCTTTGGAGCCCATCACCGTTATGTGGGGGCTTTGGGCCTTTTGCCTGCACTGGGGGCTATAAAACCCAGCGGGTGGTTCTTGCACCATCTCCCCGGGAGGGGTTTCCCCTGGCTGTCCCTGCGGTGGGAGGAGGAGGATGTGGCTCTGGATGGGGCAGGCGATGGGAATGCTCCTTGCAGCCAGTTGAGTTGTGCCAGAAACCTTTCCCGCATTTTGTTTTCATCAGGATATTAATGTATCCCATTCTAGGAGTGCCCTGCGAACGGAAGGAGCTTTCGAGAGGAGCAGTGTTCATCATTTAACTCCCATGTGTATAACGGCAGAACATATCAATGGAAACCTTTATATCCTGGTAACAAGACATTCTTTGTGTGTTTCATAATGCTTAGCCAAAATATTTTGATAGTTATGATGCTATAGCCTGCAGGAAGGCTCCTCCTCTGCTGTTTTAAAGTGATTTTTCAGAGACACAATCAGCTGTCTCCCAAGTTCAAAGGCGCGTTTTGCAGCTGCAGGGTAGCTTAAAAATAAAGTGAAAACATGAATTTATGGCTGCAGCCTGTGTTGGTCGCAGGTCCCGAGGACCAGAGAGCTGAAAGGCTGGAGGAGGATGCGGGAACATGGGGTGATGGACTGTGCTGGAGAGTCCAGCTCACCCGAACAAGTGTCCTTTGAGCTGGGGCCATTACTGGCTGCACTGCGTTTCGGTGACATTTACTCACTCCCATACCCTTCATGTGCTCTGTCAAATGTCACCGAGACGCAGTCAGTCGGTTTGGTCATCTGGGGTGAGCGGCGCAGAACTGCAGGAATAACTTAGGAGTGAGAGACTGAGATTTTATGTAATTTTTAGGCGCCTAACTCCCACTGAAATCAAGCATTAAACAAAAATCATGGCCAATTTTTCGAGCTATTGGGAAGCCAGGACCCTTCTCCTGAGGAGGAGGCTCCCGAGTGCTGGTTCCTCAGATTCACAGTGACATTTGGGTGTCTAGAAATAGAGACGGGGTCTAATGCAACTTTCTTGCTTTAGGGGTCTCTGTACATACCTAAGAACAACTATGCTTCATGAAATTACTTGTTGCCTCCTTTCATGTGAAACGAGCCCCCGTCTCGCCAGCCTTCTTGGCAGGGTCAGCGTGGTAGAACTTGGCCCGTGGCGGGCTGGTTAACTACAGCTACTTGGCTGCTTTTGTCCCTTTAATGTGGCAAGGGGACAACTTCTTTAAACGTATTTGCTCTTCGAGATGGTTCACCAGAATAGTTACAGTGAATTGTTTTGTTTTTTAGCAGGCGTTCACGTGGCTCCTGGGGGATTTGCAGAATAATGTTTTGACATTGATGCTGTCTTGCTGGGGCGCGCAGGCCAGTGGGTACCTGACCGCTCACTGGTTGGCAGAGTGCAACGCTTAGCGTTGGGTTTCTGATGCAAATATGAATTTGCCATTTGCTCCCTGTGGATATTGTAAAATGTGGGACTACTGTGCCAGTGGATGCAGCCAGCCAGTTGCCTGCGGAAAGCAAAGGGTGAATTAAGCCCAACTTGGGTGAATGTTTATGGAAAAGTTCTTAAGTGTTAAGCTGCTGTGGTTTTGAATATAGTCTTAACTTGTGTATGTATTTATAACGGTGTATCTATGTTGATTTAACTCATGTATCCAATGTTGAGCATGCATATCTTTTTGTGTGATGTGTACACGTACCACTGCTGCAAGCCCTTGCACAGAACGGTGGCTGTTACCGCTTCGGCGCGTCCCCTGGGCTGATGTTGGCGATACGCTGGCACCCCGAGGTGCGTCCGTCCCTGGCAGCAGAGGGGACGGCCAGGCTGTGCCAGGGTTTGCAGCAGTGGGCTGGCACGCTCTCAGAAGTGCCATCTCCTGAAGCACAAGAGATGGTAGCTTCTGAGCTGCTGCCCGCTCTGCGACTGTGCTGTCGCTGCCGTTGTTTAGCTTGGCAGAGATTCGTTGACGTTGGTAGGATGGAAAGTTATTGTGTTTCTGCTGTTTTGAATGTATCTCTATATCCTTTCCCCTCAGATGACTATGTTCACATTTCTAGCAAGCCCTGTGACCTCCATTGCACCACTGTGGATGGTCAGAGACAGTTAATGGTTCAGGCTCGGGATGGAACATCCTGCAAATACACTGATTTCCGAGGGGTTTGCGTGTCTGGAAAATGTGAGGTTGTTAAACATTATAGCAAAAATATTGTTAGTAGCATTAAGAAAATTACAATGGGTGCGACATTTGCCTGACCCTCAATACTCCATTTGTGCATTTTTTAGCCGATTGGGTGCGATGGCATTCTCTTTTCCACCCACACCTTGGATAAATGTGGAGTTTGCCAAGGAGATGGGAGCAGCTGTACTCACGTGACCGGCAGTTACCGGAAAGGAAACTCTCATCTTGGTAAGGCTTTTGGGGACCTTTTGCTTTATTTGTATGAGAGGGTTATTTTTCAAATGTATTTATTTTTTGATAAACTGCTTTCAGGCTCTTACCAACTGCCCTGCTTCAGTTTTTGCCACATGTTCTGTGTGTGTGTCAATGCCACTTGTAAATTTGGGCAGGGAAAACCTTTTTTAAAGAAAACCAGTAACTTTGCATGACGCTGGTCAGAAGCCTGAGGTCCCTGATGCTGGGTGGTGCGAAAGGGTTATGCAAGAGGCTGGCGTCTATTTTAGTCTTATTTCTCATGACCCAGTAAGACTAGAAATAAGTGATTTGTAATAACAGGAAGTTAGGGTATTTTGAAAGATCAGAATTTCCAAAATTAGCATGATGTAAGGCAACAGAGCCTGCTTGTCCTAAGTATAGTGATCTGACTCGGGAATAATGATTAACGCTCTCTGAGGACCAGTTTAAGATGGAGCAAGCTGCAGGAACATCAGTGGCTTTAGGAGGACATGTCCCATCACTTAGTGCTAAGAAAGAGGGAACCAAGCTGTGATCTCTTGCTGGGGTTCTGGGAAGACCAGCAGGCGCAGGGTTCTATACTGAACCGCAGGACAGCTTCTCTAGCTGACAAAGCAGTCTGCAGAGAACTTTTCTTGTACCGGTTTATCTAAATCTGTTATTTGGGCATGTAAAGATTGCATCCTTTTCCCCCTTGGCTGTGTTTTTCCACCATAAACCAGGATGCATAGTTTACACATTTCGTCTTCTATTATCAATAAGGTCCTGTTTGCAGCCTAATAGTTATCAACATTAGGGTTTGGGTTTTTTTTAATTCATAACTCCTTATAAATAATTTTGGACCAAGGCCAGCTTGCTTGATATATTGCAGTATTGACTGCTGAGTGTTTCATTCAGATTATTTGTGACAAAGTTCCTTTCATTAATGTGTAGTTTCCCATAGGCTATTCTCTGGTAACGCACATTCCTGCTGGAGCGAGGGATATCCAGATAGTGGAACGGAAAAAATCTGCAGATGTTCTGGGTGTGTATAACCTCTTGGTACTTCCCTACAATGCATGCCTATACTGGCTAATGCTTTTTCCAA
The DNA here is from genome assembly GCA_002844005.1 of Limosa lapponica baueri. Classification (NCBI taxonomy): domain Eukaryota; kingdom Metazoa; phylum Chordata; class Aves; order Charadriiformes; family Scolopacidae; genus Limosa; species Limosa lapponica. The sequence goes on along the minus strand of KZ510970.1, from coordinate 7,724 downwards.
TGCGAGTGTGAATGTAGTTTTATTGCAGACATGAGCTAAATCCATAGTCAATGTAAATCACAACCACGTTGCCTAAGCCAGCGCGTTTCTCCTCTCCACAGCTGGAGCACCTGGGCTGTACAAAGCAACATTTTGATTGCTTTAATGCAGAAACTGTTGGTCAATATTGTTGCTGCTTCGGTATACAATATGACACAATATGACAAATACTCCTGGTGCCAGATCACAGAGACCAGAGTGACTTCACCTCTCTTGTGATCTCCTTGATCTTCTCCTGCTTGGGGAATGTGCGATGGCCACATGACCACTGCACCAGGGAGATGTGACCTACACAGTTGCCTTGCTGAAGTGTTGGTGGCCACGCCATCCATCTCGCGATGGAGATGGCAGAGCTGCTCGGGAGGGGTGTGGAAAAATCTGGACTTGCCCAAGAGAAGCACATTGATGCCATCATGCTCTGGTGCTGCCTCAGGGTCTGGTGGCCATGTGCAGGAAGGCTTGAATTAAAAGCTTGATTTAGTGCAGTTCCTAATTAGCTCTAGATGACCTGTCTTGGGCCACTGCTGGGTCCGGTGGCAGTGGCTCAGTGTTCCCAAGGAGGCAAGTCCTGCCATTGGCCATCTGACAGTCTGCCTATGGCCTACAGAGCTGTGATTATTAAATGTCCATGCTGTGCTAGTGCTAAAAGGGGGAGAGGAGCCATGGGCTTGTGTAAGCCACATACCCAGGAGCTTGCAACATAGAGGGATGCATGGCCCAGAACTCTGGGCACATAATTGCATGATATGTGTTGGAAGTAGGTGACAAATGCTTTGTAATGTACGAGAAACACTTGTTTTATTACTGTGACACTCTAATGAATGAACAAGTGGCAATATTGCATCCCTCTGATCTTACATGTGATGGCACTGGTTTTCTTCTCTCATTTGAAGCTGTGGCTGATGAAGCCGGCTACTATTTCTTCAATGGGAACTACAAAGTTGACAGTCCGAAGAACTTCAACATTGCAGGCACGGTGTTCAAGTACCGCAGGCCCATGGATGTTTATGAGACCGGCATAGAGTACATTGTCGCACAAGGACCGACAAATCAAGGGTTGAATATAATGGTGAGCTTTGGCTTTTCAAGTTTCGAGGCTGGGGGTGATGTGGAAGGGAAAATCTATGTTGGATCGAGGAAGGGGTGGGCATGGGAGCAGAGTCCCCCCATGGTTTCCCAGCTTTCCTGGGCAGCTTGAGGAGGGGAGCGGGAGCAGTGACTGTGCCCAATTCCTTGCGTGAACCTATTTTATTTGCGTCAGTGCTCTCGAGTGCAGGCAGGGCTGTGAATAATGAACGTGGGCTTGGTGACCCCTCACTCTGCAGGGAGAAGATGCCTCAGGCATTGCGGGGGAATTTCTCTTCTACTCCTCAGCATTTTTATCCACGTTACCTGGCAGGAAAAGTAAAAATAAGAAATTGGGCCAGATAGCTTAGAGAAGCGCGCAGAACTTAAACCCCAACCCTTTCTTGAAAGCAAACCATCTAAAGCCAGACATACAAAGTAAAGTAATTTAATTTTTCTTCTGGGCAGCCAGCCAGAGCCCGATTCATGCCATCTTCCATGTAGCCTCGGTGTCCTCTGGAAGGGGAAGGGATGGTTGCTTGGGTGCTTCTAAAGTGTCAGAACAGTAAGAGGTTGTAGTGCATCAGCTGTGAGTCCCCGTCCCCAGCAGGGATGTAGCAGCTGGAGGGGTGTGTGCATGTTCCTCATAAAGCCACAAAAAACGGGTTTGCAAGTGATGGTGAGTAACTTCTGAAGTGGTTCTCCCAAGTCTCTGGTGGCTCAGTGGCAAAGGAGGGAGTGTGACCTGTGGCTCCCGGTCCCTGAGCCGGGGTAATCCCCAGGGGATAAATAACCCTTGGAAAATTGTGCTGGGCTCCAGTTGTAAGAATTTGGCAATAAGGCGGAAAGCAGATTGGAAATAGCAAAGTAGATGCTCACCAACTGTCAACTCCAAGATGAATCACAAATTTTGCATGCCATATATTCACTGCATCCGCTAATAATTTAATTTGTTTGCTAGGTCTGGAATCAAAATGGCAAGAATCCATCCATCACATTTGAGTACATCCTCCTGAGGAAGCCACACTCAAAAAATCTGCAGCCCATCTACTACACCTTCTCCGAGTCAGATAGCGAAGAAAGCAGAGAGTTCGATGGAGACGTGCCATTGGGTTTTATCCAGCACAATGCAACCTATTTTGGGAAAATCTCCAGGGAAAGGATAGACTTGGAGAACCAGGTGTTTGGAAGGCAGGACACGGAGGAAGATTTAAACTTGAGCAAAGGTCAGGAAACCAATGAGGTCTATGAAAGAGCAGAAACAATTGACTGTGAGCCAAAACTGAAGGGCAAACAACCCCAAGGTAAGGAGACTTGGGCCTCACTGTTCTGCTTCTCAGAGCTCTCGTTGAGAAACGCTCTGTTTCTACCTCTGGTGATTCTGCTGGTTTGTTTTTTGGAAACCTTGGAAAGTTCTTTAAAATGTCTCTGCTCATAAATCCTCTTTGCCCTTCAGGTTCTGGTTTCTGGAGGGTGGGGGGTGGCCATGGGTAAGGTCTCCCCGCTGGTGCCCTGCTGTGCTTTGCCTCATGCCAAGAACAGGAGGGAGCCCTGGGTGCACAGAGGTCCCTGTCACAACATTGTCCATCACCTCCCAGCTCTCCCCAGCCCCCAGCAACCTCCTTCCCACCCCAGTCCCTTGACCGTCCCACCACCAAAGTGCCTTGTGTGCTTTCCCAGCATGGCTGCATGGGCTCTGGGGCCAGGAGGGCATCTTTCTTCCTGACCTCTGCTGTTGCTTGGGGTGGTGCTGGCAGGTGCTGAGCTCTCCTCTGGCCATGCGGTAGCAGGATGAGACCCACAGAGCTTCACAGTCTTCCCAAAGGGGTACAACCCCATGAGATTCCCCTTCCCCAAGACCCCATCTCCTGCCTCTACCCTCCCGGCTGGCTGCTCAGGCTCTGGCGTGCCCTCGCTGCTCCGGGCTGCTTTCGCCTGCCGGCCTGAATGCATTTTGTGGTTGTCACTGTTGTTTCCCCCTGTTGGCTCCAATCTAGATTCAAACGTAACCAGGTCTACTTACCAGACAGACCGTGACGACAGAGACTTTGACCCCAGGTTCACCTCCAGGGAATTCCTTTCGGAGAACGCCATCACGGACAAGCTGCTGGACAAGACCTCGGACTCCAAGGAGTTGATGCTCAACATGACCATGAACAGCATCTTTGCCCAGGGAGACCCAATCAACTCTGTGGGGTCACACATTGACAGTCTCTATGTTGACTACGAGGACACTGATGGCGTTGTGACCTACACCATTAATAGCACCTACATGGAGCTGAGCAATGGCAAAGCCATCAACACATCTGCAGAGACACCGTTTTCAAATGCCACTGTCACCATGACCAGCCCTCAAGGGAACAGAACCCACAAAGCAAGGTAGGAGACATGTCTTTAACTACAGTCAATCCTATTTATTGCTATTATTGACTCATAATAGCCCTGTATTCAATGTAGACCCTATGTCATGGTTTCCATCTGCTTTGGAAGTCAGAAGGTAAGTAGGGGTAGGATGCTGTATGTGAAAAGCTTTCTGTTGGGGATTAATTTGGAAGGAAGGGCCAGAGGTTTGGGAGCAGAAAGTCAAGAGAGCATTTAAGCAAGAGGAAAACTCACTGCCCTCCTTACTGGGGATGTTGGCAAGTCCATGCTGACGGCTGCCAGTATGTGCATTGCTCTGCCTGTCATAGCTCATTATCAGAGTTGTGGCCATAAAGACACCTCTTCCTTTTGTCTTCTCTTGACACCCTGCTCTGACTCCCCAGGCTCCTTCCCCTGAGTTCTGATGCAGCAGAAGTTGGTCCTGGCCCCTTTTTACCCACCCTATTGACTGCCGCCCACCATCCTCCTCACTTGTGTTGGCAGGAACATGCTTCCAGCAGCTCCCAGGCATGGCTCTGCCTGCATAACTACTGCTGGAAAGGCAGAACAGGACATCAGCAGCTCTTCTGTAGGGCCTGCAGAAATAGTCTGGGTTTGATACCTTGATGGATGGATGCCTAAGCAGTGCAATTAGTCACTGCTTTGACAGGGATATCAAAACCTCTCCAGTGGCAGGACTTTGATATTAGGGCTGTCACTTCAGGATTCCTTGAATGTCTGGTTTGGAGTGATAGTGTTATAAAATGTAGTGGAAAGGTGAAAAAAGGCTTAATCTATCTTTAGGAACAGAATTCATCTGGGCAAGGACAGGCTGGGGGAAAAGGGAGTCTCAGTCCACAAGTCTGTCCAGGGTCTCTTGGGGTGCTCTGAGGAGCAGCCACAAATTAAAGCGGCCTGCAGATAGCTGGGGCTGAAATCAGGGCTGTGGGAGTCATCCAGGTCCCAGACCCACAGCTGTGGAGTTGGGGTGCATCCTCATGGCTTGTTCGGGGCAGTTCTGCTGCTTTGACTCTTCTGTCTTCCAGTCTTCACCACGAGTAAAGCATGTGAGTGAGTTTTGATGCTGAGTTTCAGAAGATGTGAAGCACTGAGCAGATGCTCTCTGGTTATAGTTAGCTGTATTTACCCAGAACTTATACTAGCTTATGCTAAAGAAACTTATGCTAAAGAAAATGTTCATGCAGCCAAATGTATCAACAAACTTCTTAATGATAAGAACATTAAAACAGGGCCAAGGGCTTGAGTCTATCATCTCTTCTCGTGGCTTGGCTTGGAAACTCTGCCTCCAGCTGCCAAAGCAAGCATTTCATTAGCACTCTGACAGGCAAGGGCAGCGCCGGCAGCTCCTCTGTGCTGTGGGGGCAAGGAAGGGGGTTGCCCCTCCTTGGGGCTCTTCTGGTCCCCACCACACTCTCTGGGTGGCCTTGGCTGGCACCTTGTACCCACACCTCTCTCCCAGTAGCTGTTAAAGGGGTCTAATGCTTTCCTGCCTCCTGGGAATAAAGGAACCTTCACATGATTTTAACCCTGGAGCAGCTTGGCTATTACAGAGCAAGAGCAAAAGGCTGACAGCGGCTCCAGTGCAGCTTTTTGTGGTGCTATAAAGCTCCTTGCACCATCGCTGGCTGCCCCTCTAGCGAAGACACAGGACAGGGATTTAAATCCCTCCAGGAAGGATACTCAGCGCTGCCATTTTTTCCCTCATTCGTCTCTTGGTTTTGTTCCCTCTTCTCCCCCCCACTTTCTCTAGAAGAAAATATGAACCTTTCAGATCTAAATCTTAATATCCAAAAAAGTTTTGCACTAGCCAAAAGGCTGCATCCAGGCCCAGTTGGGGCTATAGCCTGACCTAAGAGATGCTCAGCTCCTTCCTGGCTCCGTCCCTTGCTGTGAAGTGGCGGGGGGTGGCTGAAAGGCCAGTGGAGGCAGATGTGGGGCAGCTGGGGTGCAGGAACCAGGCTGTTTGGAGGCATGTCATTTTATTAGAAAAAAAATAAAATGGGGGGCAAAGGCAACAAGCAACCTCATGTCAAGAGGCTTCACCTACTGCATGGAGGCATTGCTCAGTTCAGAAAGTCCCATAATTTCATCGGCAATTAGAGCATCTGTGTGTGTGGGCACTTGTGGAGCAGGGACAGACGGGTGTTTTCACAGGCTCAGGGTCTGCCACCACTGCAGGGATGGGTGATCCTCGCTTCCAGGGGATAGGACAGAAAGGACCATGCTGGGACAACCTGCTTCTGCCCATGCCTTTGTCACTTCCCCCAACTTTTTATTTATTTCTTTAAGCCCAGTTACAATCCTAGCACCAATCACTAATCTGTATCTCCTGGGGGTAAGTGATGGATGAGGAGCCCCAGCTCTAAAGCTCCTGCTGGTACCCAATGCAGCAAGGTGAAGCCCATACTGATGGTGGGATGTCGTTGTGGGTTTGGCGTGTTGCTGGAGCATGAGGCCCATGAAGAGTGTTGGGGATTGGACGTGTTCCTCCAGGAGGAAGGGTGGTGGAGGGGACAGCCAGAAGCTGCACTGAAGGAAATGGTGATGGGGCGCAAGGGAAACCTCTTGGTGTGGGGCAGGGTGGGGGATCTCCATTCTTGGAGATCGGCAAAACTGGACTGTGCAAGGCCCTGTGGGACCCAGTCTCTTATTGGGGTCAGCCTACTTCTAGGCAGGAGCTTGGACTTGAGACCTCCCAGATCCTTCCCAGGCTCAGTTTGGGATGGACGGTGGCTTTTTGCTCACTTTCATTCCCTGTCAATGAACAAGCAAGGGAGGATCATCTCTCTGCAGACTGTAACCAGCCAGTCTGTACACTGGGACAGTGTTGGTTAGAGGGGGGGCATTTTTATTTCTTCCTAAACTGTTGTAGCTCTTAGTGTGGATGGAGTTATGCAGTTACAGGAGCACCTTGTACCACTGTGGCATGTTCTGCTGGCACAGGAATGGGTGGGTGGCTCTTGTGCCGTGGTAGGGATCCAGTGCTGCTTTTCCTCTCCTGGAGCAGCTAAAGTCTTTCTGGGGCATGCCAGGGCAGATCCGGGCACGCTCCATCCTTCATCCCATGCCCATGCTGTGGTGTGCAGCCAGGGCCCGTCCTGTCACAGGAGCCATGAGCCGTAACAACTGAAATAAAGCACAGAGATGTGAGCCCAGGGACTCTGGACTTTGATCCGTGGTGTTTGTGTGCACTCGTTAGGCTTATTCTTCTGCTGTGGGGGCTGTTTTGGGAAGACAGGAGGCCCAGGCCTCAGCTGGGAGCAAGGGACGGGTGCTAACTTCTGGTGCAGTTATGTGCTTGAAAAGCAGAAGCAAAGTGCAAGCAGGGGGAAAAATACTTGACTTTATGATAAAGCTCATAGCAAAGAGGAAAAAAAAATAAAAGAAAAGAGGAAAACCCCACCAGCTTTGTAGGACAATGTGCTGCTGTTTGCATTTAGAGGAGAACAAAATGACAGTTTTGTCTTTGCTTGAAATGGTAAGAGAGCTGAACGCTGCCCTATGACCAAATGTCTGATTTATCTGGAAAGAACTTGCCCCTGCAACCTTGTTACACATAGAAGAAGCTCTTTATTTAGGATCACATACATTAAAGGGACACTGTTGAAAGATTCTTCTGTCCTCAGATGTAGTATAAAGTTTATTTTGAAGCTTATTTTCTCCTTTCAAGGGAGAGGAGTCCCGGTCACAGGATAACTTGGTGGGGTTTTGGTGTCTCTGAGAGCAGGGTATAAACCAGAGGATCTAGGTAATACCCTGTTTTCCAGGCAAATTGAAGTACAAACCCCAGATGTTGACTCTGTTTTAATCAATCTTACTGAAAATTGTCATCTTGTGAGCCCTCTCCCGGCTGGGTGGCAGCAGGCAGCGCACTGCCGGCAGCCAGGACCAGGGGCTGATGCGGGTCCCCAGGCAGAGCTGTTTTGGCAAGATAAAGCACTATTTATAGTGAGCTGAGGTTGTTATTTCTCCACAAAAAATAGTGACATTCATTTCAGTTCCATTTCAAACGCAGGAAGCAACCATTTGCCAAACTGACAGAGCAAAATCAACAGGGAAAATGAGGTTGTTGTTGTTGTTTTTAATCCTTCTGGAGGCTCAGTGCTGGCGGTGGAAGGAGGGTGGGTCCGAAAGGAAATGGCTGGATTCTCAACAGTGTCCTTTTAAAGGTTGATTTGATAGACTGGACCTCAACTTGTTCTTAACGAACGACTAAATAAGGCAATTTCAGAGCTTCT
>KZ510951.1:14201-27113 GCA_002844005.1 Limosa lapponica baueri | reverse complement strand
CCTAATATTGGCAATAAATACTGTCTCAAAACTTCATGGATGAGAAGGTGTAAGCAGATTCCTTTTAACTTCAAATATTCTCTGCATTTTTGTGTAAAAGGCTAAGGGATTTGGGTCTAGAAGTGATAGTAATTCAGACCTAAGCAAAAACTCAGAGAGAGAATGCTCTTCCACCCTCTTTCTAGTTTAATTTCATGACTACCTTTGGTCTCAGCATTATCATGTGTTCACCATATGCAACTTTGCCATGAATTATTCCTTTAGGATAGGATAGGTCGGCATGCTGGCAGTGTATTTAATATTCTTGTCTGACACAGTCTGGAGCCCTGTGGATTAGCCTCTATTTAGTTCTGCTTATGTAAAGTATGACCAGTGAATTTGTCCAGACTTGCTCTTTCCCCCAGGCGCTTTCATGTGGACCTGACCACAGCAGAGTCCTAGGGCCTCTTCAGAGTTATTTAAGACCTTCTACCTTCTTTGATATACAATCAGTTATGCTTGTTCTCTGAAGCCTCTGATTTTTGCATCAGCCCTCAGTTCTGAAGGGAAATGGATGCTCTGTGGCAGGAGGGAATGGACAGCAAGAGGCTTTAGGGACCACTAGCCAGCACTGCCTGAAAAAAATTGATATTCAAATACTGTAATGTTTGAAAGTGTTGAACACTTGGACAAAATGAAAGAAGTAGGTAGGTCATGCATGCATGTATTTGCCAATCTGTTTCTAGTAGTTCTGTCTTGTTTCATTTCATGTAACCTTTCTGTATGCCATTTTCAAACAAATTTAAAACTAATGTGGCACAACAGTGGCAATCACTGTGGGTGAGGCTGGAACGGTTCAATCTAGCAAGCAGACCTGTGCGTCCTGAGCTAACCAAGTGACTGACAGCAGTAATAAGTTGTCGGTTGCTACGCCGATCTATAACAGGAACAGAAGAAGCACACACTTTGCTGGAAGACGTTGCAGCTATTTGTCCTAATTGAGGAAACCCAGGACACTTGGGCTCCATCCCAGGCCTCTTGTCATGTTACTTCCATGCTCTGCCCCTTCTCTCTTGCCACACCTGCTTCTGTGAGCACTTGCTGCTTTTCTTTCTTGTTTTAATATACTCCGTCTCTCTTCCTTCTCTTTTAAGCTCCCATTTGTGACTTACACTTACTCCCAGAGTGCTCAGATCCTGTAGGTGTGAATTCTTTCATTTAAGCCCAAGGGGCCATTCTTGAGTTGGGGTAAAAGCAGCTTATCCCTAAAGATTTTGATGCAGCTGTGCAACATTATGTTAACTGTGGATATGGACCAACATCTGGCTGGTGGGTGGAATATGCACACAGAGTTTATTGCCACTGATTTGGGACAAGTGTGTTCCTAGGCTGAATGATTAATGTGTTAGCCAGGCCAGTGCTTGATCTCTCATAAATCATCATTGGGCTTCACCAGTGACAGCAGTAGAGGTCCTCTCCATATGCTTCTAATAAGCTCTAAATGGACTGGACATCAGACATCTGTTTATTTCTGAAATTTAATGAAAAACAATTCGGTCCTATCCATTAGAAGGAGATCCCTCAGCCCAATTTCTTTCCTCCTTGTGAATTCAGAATGTGGCAATGCATGTGGGACATGAAAAACCTCCTAGATAAGTAACTAAACACCTGGTCATGGTGGAAAAAGATGAGACAGCCCAGAAAGTGAATTCTTTAGGGAGTTACGGCTGAAATTTAAAATGTCCTGACCTTCAGCTGAAATAAACTCATGTCACCTTGTTGAGTTACATTGGCTGAGGATCAGGCCCAAGATTCCTGTCTATTTGGATATTGTTCTGCTCAGGTTTTATTCTGGCTATCTCTTGGGGATGGATTCTTTTTTCCCTTCCTTTTTGCACATTCCTGTTTATACCAATTGGATAAGGGTGGTTGTGTATAACTAGTAGTGAGGGACAGTAGCTGGTGTTTCTACATGTGTGTGCAGATAGCAGGGGAAGTAGGGCTCTCATTCTTGTTCCCCATGAAATGTGGCATTATATGAATGTTGGTTGGTCCTTACTAACTGTTGATGTGTGGATAAGATTTCTAGCAGGTCCTTCTGGCTGCTCAGTGGGGCTTTTCTGAAGGAAACATTCTAAATAATGTTGATCATGATTCGATGATAAGGGAACATTGTATTTTTTAGTTGGGTTGTTTTCTTTTTTTTCTCCTGCCTCTTTGTATGTCTTCTCTAAAACTTCTGTCTTTTTGCAAAGGTTTCAACTACAACTCCTGGCAACCTGGGGCTGGAATTCCCAAGCTGACATTGCTATCGACAATATTACATTTGGACTGGACTGCTTCACTGACGGTGAGCCACAGATGTTGCAGAATCCCTTACAGAATTTGTGTAGCGTAATCAGCGTCCCACAGATCCAGGACACACATGCTCTGTTCCCCCCACAGAGAGCACATGGATCATCTGTGTTCGGTTTTACAGCACAATGCCTGTTTATCTCAGACCTACTGAAGGTTGCAAGTAGAGGCAATTTTACAGTGTGTCAAAGTCTCCTAGTGCTCTTTTTGTTTCTAATCTGGGATATCCTGTATCACGTGGTTGAGACCTGTCTGTGTGTCTTGGCAAGAAACAGTAGACTTCTTCCACTTAGGGGCTAAGGAATGATTGCATCACACTGTTCTTCAGCAGTCCCTGCTGACCTGTGCACCCTGGCAATTGATAGCTGAAGGGAATTTGTTGACATTAAAGGGGAAAGTCACCATATTTTAGTGGAGGAAAGGAATAAAATGAAGTAATAAAGTGACTCTCTAACAGTAAAGTTTAGATTATTGCAACAAGTTTGTTCTACCCTGCAAGGAAGTATGTCAACTGTCACTGCCAGGTACATAACAGGCGTGCTTTCTTTCACTTCATTACTGCGAATACCACAATGTATTCCACTGAAAAATGGAGCCAGTTCTACCCTCTTAAGCACATTAGCAAGAGCTGGACAAGTGGAAAGAGGTTGGATACTTGAACCACTTGCAAATACTAGAAACTGCCTTCTTTTTGTCCCTGGAGAAAAGACCTATTTGCTCTGCTGTAAAGGAACTGGAGAATATGCAGCACTTGAATTGTGACTTCTGTTGCAGACAAAACGTGCTTCAGTGGTCCTGTCCTTCGTGTGTCGCCACAGCCAGTGTGTCAGCATTTAGAGTAATAACCTGTCCCTGCAGAGGCTAGCTGTAGCCTAACATAACGTGTGGGAAGGCCTATGTTCTTCATCAACAAAATCCCCTTTTCCCTCCCACCTTTGTCTGATTCAGTCTCCTGTTCTCTGTCCTTTTGTTCTGTAGGAACTGAAACTACCCTCCTATAAAATGCTGAGCATGCACATTTTCATCTGAAATTAAGAGGAAGAGATGTTCCTTGACAGTAATGCCATTTGTTCACTCCAGCTCCTTAACATCCCTGGCTCCCAAACCCTTTGGGACCTCCATGCTGACACTTTGCTTTGAAATCTTTTGAGGAAACTGGAGGGAGTGATTCCAGCTGATGTGCACCCAACTGCTGGAGTTTACTGCCCTCCTGAGAGCAGATACAGCCTCTAGTTTACCCACAGACATTTTTCTGGCTCTGGTGTAGGGATGTATCCTTTGGTAAATAGGTGGGGCTTAGATGCCACTGCAGCAATGTTATCAGAGCCTGTCCATTAGATCGGCCAAGTTACTCCTCATTTTCAATTAGTATAAATCGTACTGATGTTCAGGGGCAGCTTCCACTTACCCCATCTGAAGGCGTGATCCAAAGATGTGTGACTCATGCAGAAGAAAGCCATCACGAGGGACACGTGTTTCTCGGAAGCCTTGCACTTACCACTGTTCCTTGAATCCTCTTTGCAAATTGATGTTTTCTCGCCTCTGAAAGCAACCCCCTTGCATTTGTCTTCTCATGACTTTAATTCAGTTAGGTTGCAGAGAAGCCCGGCAGCTCTGCTGTGTTTTCAGTAATGAAATTATTTCTCCCTGGCAAGGAGAGGTTTCAGATGTCAGAGATGGAGCCAATTAAGATCCAAGCAGTGAATTCTTTGCATGAGGGAAGCAGGAAGGATGTATGGCAGGAAGGAAGAATTTGCTGCTTGCTTAGGATGTAAATATTATTTTCTCCATCTATTTCAATCCTGTAGTTCAATTGCTGAACAAAACCCAGTGCAGACTCTGAAAGCACTGCTTGTCTGTATGCGAGCTGGGAAAGAAAGTGAGGTTTTCCATATAACTCAAAATCAAGAGGAAAGATTCAGTAAGATTTAGGAGGAAAACAAGTGGGTAGTGAGGGCAGCTCAGGGGACGTCAGTAAGAACAAGAAACAAAGAGACCATTCTTTGGATGGCAGCTCCTGGCTAGTGGCAGATGTTTTCCATGTGAAAAAGGTGAGATGAAACCACCTTCTGATTCATACAGTCACCTTGTGTAAGACTGTCAGACCAGATGACATGGGTCTGGTTCATTGGGAGAACTTTTAGGGGACAGGCAAAAAGATATTTTATTGTTTTAGTGAACTAGTGCTCTCCTAGGAAGAGGACTGAGTTGTGAGTGTCTAAATATGAAAACATGGGCAGGCATGGCAAATAGAGTGCTGATTGTTGCCCTCCTCAGTCCTTATGTAGTCACTGCTTTTACCTATTTTTTCACCTTTTGATGCTCCAAGCATTATATCGTTCTAATTGAGATCACACGTCTGTGGTCTGTCAAAGTGCACTCTGCTGCCCTGACCTAGGGATTACATTTTGTTCTGTGCATCATTTACAATTTCCCAGAAGACTGATTTATTAATGGCAAGACTGTCCAAAGAGAGCTTTTGTATAACATATCTCTAGTTCTTGACTTTGGAGTCCCCGACCCAGCAAAGTCTGGTTCTGTTGACCTGCTGGTCTCATTGCTTGAGGTGAATGGTGGGGGTGGTTCAAGCCTCACTACTGCCTCATTTCACTGATTTCAGGAGGTGCTGACTAAAAATGCAGTAGATCAACCAAAGGGATGGGGAAGGGGGAAGCTGGTGCAGCTTCCTTATTTTCTGTCCCACCCCAGGACAAGCTGCAGAGGCTTCCAGGAATAATCCAACTTGCATCAGTAAAGTGACATCTCTGAGCAGTTCATGCAGACTTTGAGGATCCTGTGGGGCACCTTATTCTGATTAATCCTGGCCCCAGGACCACTACATCTTTTTTCACTACAGTCCCAGAGACAGGGAAGTAGGAGTGAGTTACTTTAGCTCTTTGCCTGCAGGAGACGCCGTCTTTCTCCTTTACACTTCCCTCTATCCCTTTTCAGTTTGGAAATTGACAACATTACCTTTCCCAGAGAAAGGAGTCCTGTGCTCTTCACGTTCTTCTGATATAGGTACACCTTAATATGAATTAAGTCTTGTTCCCTTCCATTCACTTACAGTCAACATGTTGGCTGTCAAAGGAGGAATTGGAAGGTAAAATAGACTGGAGCACCAGCCCCTGGATCCCAGGGCTATGTCATGTTTGCAGAAAATGCCACCTTACAAATTCATGTCTGACAGTGCAAAAAATATCAGCCTTCTAAGAGTTAATGTCTCGTGTGGGCAGTGTGATGCTCAGCCTGTCTTGCAGCTTGTCTGCTGCTGAGCATGAAGGAGACAGAAGCTTTTTTCCAGTGTGTTGAGGGTTTGAGACTGTTTGGAGAAAGAGGAAAGGTAGTTTGTTTGGAAACGAGGAATTGCCTTAGGATACTCAGTTGGGATGCTGCAAAAAATCCATGCAGACACACAGACTGACTCTCTGTTTCAGAGACTGATTTACATTCCTTCGCTCTGGCAAACATAACCAGACTTCTTGTATGTCTCTAAGGATCTGAAACTGTTGTGACCTTTGGGATTCATAATTCAGTGCAGGCCTTGGGAGACAAGCATCTTTTCTGGCCATGCATTGTCTTTTTCATTTGGTTTTCCTTCTTGTCTTTGATCCAGATCATTTGTTTTGGGTTAATTTCATTTTTCTCTGGCTTGACAGTTCCATCCATTGAAGTTCTCTATCTCAGTATGAACAGAGTGTGTCAGTATAAAGCTCCCTTTTACTTCCATCCATCAATGTTCTTTCAGTCAGACCTGGGGGGAATATTCTCAGGAGTAAAAGCTCAGCAAGGTCTCCATGCTTCAATTAGTTATTTGGCCTTTCTGACACAGCTAACAAGGGTGTTAATTATAGCTATTTAGAGCAGTGGCTTTGCAGCAGAGATAATTGTCCAGCTGGAACTGAGTGAGTCTCTTTTGAATAGAGCATCAAACAGCTGTTAGATTCTCACAACTGGAACAAATTGAAATATTTGTAATGTTTTTCAACTAATGAAAAATATTCAGTATGAAATTAACCGAGGGCTCATAAAATGGAACAAGTCTCTCCTTTTTCTTACAGTGATTTTCCAATCAAAGATCTGCATAAAAATGGATAATTTAACTATTGAAACAGGATGCTTGCAGATTATAAAACAAGGGTTCAGTTATTACTTTTTCCTGTTGTAAGGCAGCTTTGGTTGTGTGGTATTCTCGGCGCATTCAGATGCTTTGGATCAGCAATTGAGGGACTTTGAAGTCCCTCATCTCTGAGAAAGGACTGATTTTTAAAGGTCTATTTTACTGGTCAGAAATGTACCATTTTGCTCTGTGTTTTTCAAAAACGTTTTTCCAAAGATTTACAGCTTGTGTCAGGGGTACGCTGCTGTTTATCAACTGTGTATGTGAGTGATACATGTAATTTTATTTAGTATTTTATTCTATAAGCAAGGTCTGCAGTGCTCAAAGTTGTTTGCTGAAAGGGGAGCAATCTATTAGCCTGGTTTACTTATCATGATGCCATTCAGAACCAAAGATAACAACTTTTGCTGTCGCTCTCTTTTACGCCTCCGCTCATTTGCCCGTTTGCACTGACAGAATTGTCACCTGCCACTTTGGCCAGCAGAGCACCAATACCTGGTATCTGTTCTCCCACATTATGCTTTTCCTCAAGTCTCTTGTAATCACAGCCAGTGCAATTTGCTGGCCAAGGAGCTTATCCTGCAGGTGAGCCTGCATGGGATAACACAGTTTGTGTTTATGAGAAGAGCCACTGATTTCACCACAGACACAAGTAGCCGACCCAAGACACGGGCCTAAAAGAGTAATAAAAAATTATGATTGTTTAAAACACCCTTTCTCCCCAATGTATTATTTACTTATTTTAATCAAATGGTTGTACTTGGTTCATTCATGTGACGTTAAAATTTTCCATTCCTCTTTTCTACCATCCTCCCATCTCTCTCACCCATTCTGCAAACTATTACAGGAAGACAACCAAATCATTTTGGTGGGAAGCGTCAGTATCCACGGGAGATTGGTATCCTGGATGAGCATCTTCTGAACCCCCTGGAAGAGCCCTCCCTCCCAGGTACATGAGTCGGTACTGAAAACCTGTTTCTTGGCTATAAAAAGTGACTCCCTTTCCATGTCCTGTGTGTGATCTGCCTGCCCTATAGCGACAGGGCATCTAAATATAATCCACGTCAAAGACGTGGAGACCATGTCAGGTAGTCTCTGTTTGGCTATAGGACAGCAGTTTGCTGGAGCCCAACTCACCAGGCCTTAAATAGCAGGACCTCTTTAAAGAAAAGCAGAATTTTTAAGTAAAGAAGCATTAAGTAAAAGCAGAAGCTGCATGACTCGAATTCAGAGTGAACGATAGCCGGCTTAGTAATGAAAAGTGTAGACCAGTACAGAAAGGTGGGTATAGAAAGAGATTTAGTGGGACTTGGTGAGCAGTGAAACTGAACCTAATGAGTGGAGATCAGAGGTGTAAAGATGAAGATCCAGGGAGGGGAAGTGAGTATCTGGAAATGCACTGAGCAGAAAAAGATAGGTGAAAAACTAGGAGAACAGGGAACGCTGGGGATCAGTTTACTGGTGGGGTAAGAGTAGTTACAGTAGAAAGTGCCACTCTGGAGGAGAGATAACAACTGCATGGGTGAGAAGAGCTGTCTAAAGGAGGGCCTGCGGAGGGGAGGTTGTGATTGAGGCTGTTTCGCTGCCAACAAATACCTGTGTGTGACTGCACCACCTCCTGAAGATGGTGTCCACCTGAAATGAGACATCTGTACTGCTGTCAGTTCCTGTTAGCTCAAGGAGCAGAGATTTCTGCAGCGTAGCTAATGCTTTTTCCCCAGTGATCCGTCTGCATGTTCACAGGATGACATCTGTTGGGGTTACTTTTGTTTGTCTTTTCCTTTAAACAAGATTAGAATTTTTCTTTTAAAAATTTGGTATTTTTACTGCTATTCCAATCATTTAACTCTTAAACAATTCTACTCTGGCACTTGTGCATGCACTGCATCGTACAGTTTTTAGATACAGTATTGAATAGTTTTATTCTTAGGCCTTCTCTCGTTCACTGGATGAGATGGATAAGTTTGGGTCTTGGACAAGGGTTGTGAAATGGAGGAGATGGTTATCTGCTGCATCGTTGTAGAAACAAAAGAATAATGCTTAATGAGAGCCAGGAAAAAATTTGCTTGGAGGAAAAGGGCCCCTACTGAAAGTGCTGCCACAGGGCTCTTGTGCATGCCTGAGACAAGTCACTTAAAACTTTCACCACCTTGCATAGGTGGTCACTAGTTGTAATGGCAGATGTTTTCAACCTTTATTTCTGTGTATATGCTTCAGTTCTCATCTGGAAAGTTGAATAATTTCTCCTTGCTTCATACTGGCACTGAGAAGAGAAATTTGATGATGTCTGTGAGACACTTGGATGAACCCCTTCTCAGAAGTCTGCCCCCCCAATTGATGGGGTTTATCTGCAGTTTATGATTTATTAAATAAGGTGCAGGAAATAAGGTGAGCAGGGAAAAAAACAAACAGAGAAGTAGTTCTGCTATGACTAAAATAAAATTGAAATAATACACCTACTCTTTGATCATATAATTAAGGCTGGTATCTTAGTGGATTGTATTACAAGGGAGCAGCATTAAAGTTGAACAGATAAATTTAACTTTAGCATGTACTGGCTTTCAAGTTCTCAACGTTGTAAATGCAAGTTTAAGCATTTTTCTGTTTGATTATAATAATAAGCATGTGATCAGACAGACATATTGAGTATTAAAGCCTTGTAGACAGCATATACTGCTGCAACACAGTCTTTCTCTTGATCATCTGTTTCTTATATAAAAATCACTAATGTTCTTTGTGAATAACAATGATGTGAATTTTGTTATCAAAGGATCATTAAGGAAAGATATCAATAGGAACAGTTGTTTGTTTTAATTACACTTGCCCTTTGATTACATAGCTCTGTGAGTTCATAGAATCATAGAATGGTTTGAGTTGGAAGGGACCTTAAAGATCACTGAGTCCCAACCCCCCTGCCATGGGCAGGGACACCTCCCACTAGACCAGGTTACTCAAAGCCCCATCCAGCCTGGCCTTGAACACCTCCAGGGATGGGGCATCCACAGCTTCTCTGGGCAACCTGGGCCAGTGTCTCACCACTCTCACAGTAAAGAATTTCTTCCTAGGACCGAATCTAAATGTCCCCTCTTTCAGTTTTAAACCATCACTCCTTGTCCTATTGCTACATTCCCTGATAAAGAGTCCCTCTCCATCTCTCCTATAGGCCCCTTTTAGGTACTGGAAGGCTGCTATAAGGTCTCTCCAGAGCCTTCTCCTCCCCAGGCTGAAGAACCCCAACTGTCTCAGCCTGTTTTCATAGGGGAGGTGCTCCAGCCCTCTGATCATCTTTGTGGCCCTCCTCTGGACTTGCTTCAACAAGTCCATGTCCTTCTTATGTTGGGGACCCCAAAGCTGAACACAGTACTCCAGGTAGAGTCTCACAAGAGTGGAGTAGAGGGGCAGAATCACCTCCCTCAAGCTGCTGGCCACGCTTCTTTTGATGCAGCCCAGGATGTGGTTGACTTTCTGTGAGCACCCATTGCCAGCTCACGTTGAGCTTCTTATCCACCAACACCCCCAAGTACTTCTCCTCAGGGCTGCTTTCAATCCATTCTCTGCCCAGCCTGTATTTGTGCATTGCATTGCCCTGCCCCACATGCAGGACCTTGCACTTGGCCTTGTTGATCTTCATGAGGTTCATACAGGCCCATTTCTCAAGCCTGTCCAGATCCCTCTGGATGGCATCCCTTCCCTCCAGCATGTCAACCGCTCCACACAGGTCAGTATTGTCGTCAGCAAACTTGCTGAGGGTGCACTCAATCCCACTGTCCATGTCACCAACAAAGATGTTAAATAGTACCAGTGCCAGTAGTGACTCCTGAGGAACGTCACTGGTCACCACTTGGACATCAAGCCATTGACTGCAACTCTGAGTGCAGCCATCCAGCCAATTCCATGCAGCCTTTTGCACATGTCTGAGAAATAAAGGGAAGCTCACCTCTGCCCCAACTCTTGCTGTTTTGATCACAGGGGACACATCTGTTGTTCTCTGGTGGTTCACAACATGTGGTGCCAGTGGCCCACATGGGCCAACTCAAGCTCAGTGCGACAGTGCCTATAAGGACAGCAACGTGTCAGTGTCTGTGGAGAAAGAGGGCAAACTCCGGGGAGTGCAAGTCTGGAGAGTGCCAGCCACAAACCGATACAGGTGAGTATCAGTGTGTGCTGGAGAGGCAGATGCATTTAACTACTTTTTGTTTGTGGAGTTTCAGCACGCATAAGTGTGGGACCATCTGTACTGAGTGGGTGGAGGGCACAGTGAAGTAAGAGAGAAATAGGAGCAGTAGCTGAAAGGATTTGTGTCTGAGCTACCATGAAGCTTGGAAGAATGGAGCGGTGACTTAGAAGAGATCAGAACAGGAGTGACTGTGGGCATGCGATCAAGTGAAAGTGCTGCCATAATTTCAGTCCCGAAGCATTGGTCTTCTAGATTTGGCTACACTAGCTCATCTCTTTGCTCCTGAAGTCTCCATTTCCAGTGCTCTAAAGTAGAGTTGGTCTATGCTTTTCAGCAGCCTCAGCTGCATGGGTCTCAGACAAAGAGTAGCCATGAGATGCTGCAACAGGGGAGACTGCTCGGGAGCAATGCCTGTTTGGGATTGCAGGCTGGGGAGAGCTTGCAGATGGAGTTGCTTTGGGGGTGAGAAGTATGAGATTTGCCTCTTTAACTACTTACTTTTTCTTCCAGGATTTCTGCCTATGGAGCAGCTGGAGGGAAGGGAGCCAAGAACCACAATAAGAGGTCCCACGGGGTCTTCATCTCGGCCACCTTCCAGCTGGAGAAAGATGAGCTGCTGTATATCTTAGTGGGGCAGCAGGGGGAGGATGCCTGCCCTGGGGTGAGGGCTGCACAAGCATATGTGGACAGAGGCTTTGCAGATATGATTCAGTGACATTCAGTGGGTGGCTTGGGTTTGGTGATAAAAGAGAGAAATCCCAGGATCCAGTGATGAAATCCAGTCAGGAGGCTGGGAAGAACCAATAAACCAAGTTAGAAAGAATCTCAAAAGAAATATAAAGAACTCTGAAAAGAAAAACAATCCCAAAATGCACAAACAAACATGAAGCCCACAGGAACTTTGCTTTAAGCTCCTGGTGTTTGAAATAAGTTCTTCATCAGCTTTCTTCTGCTTATTTTAAGCAGGGAGCTAGTAGACAAGAGTTGTATGCTCCCTCTTATTTTTCCACAGACTAGGTTTCTTTCTGTCTGCCAGGATTTCAGATAGTTTAATATTATTTATGGAAGCATCCAGCAGTGTTGTGGCTGCACTGTGTTAGTTTCTCTAAGTTTAAATACCAAGGTCTGAATCCAAAGCCTATCAAAAACAGTGGGAATCTTCCCCCCAACTATAGTGACCCTGTATTAGTCATATATAATGACAAAAAAAACACTCATGACAAACATAAATTGGTTATATGAATGCTTATACATGCGTCTTCTAATGCTAGACCCAATGATTTGAAAGTCCTTTTCTCACTTAGGCTCAAAAGTTGCCTCTTTTCAGCATGAATTCTTTGCTACTGCCTCTTGCTGATATCTGAGTGGATCTCGTCTCCTTCAGGGCAATCCCGAAACCCAGAAGATCTGCTTAGGGGAGTCATCTCTCATTGAAGAAGATTACAAGAAGAAAAAGGACCTGAAGGACTGGGCTGGAGGAGGTGGGGGTGGAGGAGGAGCAACCTACATTTTTAGAGTAAGTACTTCCTCTTTGCATCCTGCCTGAGCAGTGTCCAGCAGAGCAACTACCTTTCACTGTCAATCATGGCGTATGATACTCAGTTCTTAAAAAAGGTGATAAAAAAAGGAATCTCCCTCTCCTCTCTTTCCTTCTCTCCCTATCCTTGACTCTCTATTTGTCTTTTAAATTTAAATCCTTTGTCTTTTTTCATATCCTTGATCATACTTGTCACTGTCACTAAGCTAACTGAACTGGTTC
The DNA here is from genome assembly GCA_002844005.1 of Limosa lapponica baueri. Taxonomy (NCBI): domain Eukaryota; kingdom Metazoa; phylum Chordata; class Aves; order Charadriiformes; family Scolopacidae; genus Limosa; species Limosa lapponica. Next base: position 14,723 of record KZ510951.1, on the reverse strand, counting down.
CTCTATTCTTGACAGCTCAGGTCTGGGAATCACACCAGGATCCCACTGTAATACTGGCAGCAGTCCTACCAAAAAAACCCCAGACCCCTGGTGTTCAGTTAAACAGTTATTTTTGTACACGGAAACACTGTGTAAAACATTTTTGTAGTGCAGTTAGGAAACAATCAGTAGCATTGCCCTGGCCTTGGGCCACTCTTCTTTGGGATGCTTTCATGCTTTTTGATGAGTTTATGAGTTCACATATCCAAGGGATGTGAAGTTTTTCTGATATTTGATGGGGGGTTTTCCAGCAGAAGGATGGGATTTTCGAACCTTTGCTCATCGCAGCAGGAGGAGGAGGAAAAGCCTACCTGAAGGCTCAGGACAGCTCGCTGGACGACGTACCCCTGGAGCAATTTGAGAACAGCACTGCAGTGCCTGGAGTCAGTGGGAGGACTGGGGCAGCAGGTGAGATGCTACAACCACACAGGGTCTGAATCAGACGGCTGAATATGAAAGTTTTACTGTAGGCATGAAATAAGG
>KZ510950.1:9889-26865 GCA_002844005.1 Limosa lapponica baueri | reverse complement strand
TTCTTTCTAGTTACAAATGAAACAAACACTTCTTGAACCTCATTCTCTGCTGTGTACAGTTTTGGAGACAGTACACCCAAACTGTGATAAGGTACCCTCTGAAACCTGTCTATGGCCAGCCCAGCAGTGCTCTGGTTTGTCAAAATCAGTTAGAGTGAATAGAGAGCTTCCTCCAACTTTTTTTGTGCTATTTTGATTCTATTTGTGTCACAGGGTCAATTCTAATCAAGACAGTGGGGTGGTTTGGTTTTTTTTTGTTCCTTTTTAAGTATTCAAACATCAAGTTTTATATAAAGAAAATACTTTGGGGCATACAATGGATATGAAGAAGTTGAGGATAGCAAGTCAGATGAAACAGGCTAATTGTGATTTTGTCTCTGTTATTGTTAGCACATGTTAAAATAGTCAAACCTACATATTGTTTTCTTGTTAAAAAGAAAAGTACATTAACTTTTTTTTTCCTTGAGAAGATAGTGAAAAGGACAAACCTGTTGTTAAAAATGCAAGCAGCAGACTGGGGATCTACCCAGTCAGCACCATATCATAGAATCATAGAATGCTTTGCTTTGGCAAGAGAGGTTGGTTGGAGAGACTCCAGTGGAAGGCTATGAAGATGATCAAGGGAATGGAGCACCTCTCTTATGAGGAAAGGCCGAGAGACCTGGGTCTGTTTAGCCTGCAGAAGAGAAGACTGAAAGGGGACCTCATCAATGCTTATAAATATCTAAAGGGCGGGTGTCAAGAGGATGGGGTCAGACTACTCAGTTGTGCCCAGTGACAGGACAAGGGGCAGCGGACACAAGCTAGAACACAGGAAATTCCATCTCAACATGAGGAAAAACTTATTTACTTTGACCGTGACAGAGCACTGGAACAGGCTGCCCAGAGAGGTGGTAGAGTCTCCTTCTCTGGAGATATTCAAAACCCACCTGGATGTGTTCATGTCCAGCCTACTCTAGGTGAACCTGGTTTGGTGGGGGGGGTGGACTAGATGATCTCCGAAGGTCCCTTCCAACCCCTACAGTTCTGTTAAAACTGACCAACAGGGTATTCCATCCCACGTACATCATTCTCAGTGTAAAAGCTGAGGGGTCAAAGGGCCAGTCTCTTTCTTCAATGGCTAGCGTCTGAGGAGGACTCTGTGCATCTTCCTTTCATCCTGATCCATGCGTTCCTGAATCCAGATCTGGAATCCAGTTCCCATCCATCACTGAGTCCAGTCTGGGACTTTCCCAGTGCCTGCCAGTGACATGATCATCATCCTGTGATGATTGGCCCACAAGAATAATGTATAGATTTGTGTATGTAAGTTAGTAGAAGTAAAATGAATAAAAATCAGTTTCCTCAATAACAGAAAAGTGTATAATATGGATCTAAAGTAAAGGAAAAGCAGAAATGCATTCCACAAAAATCGTCTGTCACCAGGAGAGTTAGGCAATATATATTTAAACAGAGAAAAACATCTAAATAAATATTTGTATTATATACAATTTTTTTAAAGTTCAAAATATTTTAAAGTGAACAGTACTAACTGCAAATATGTGACTAATTCAAAATGGCATTAAATTTTAGAGATTATAAGTGGAAAGATATAAAGCAGTTCAGATTTGACAAAGTAGCTTTCTTTGTTTTGTATTGTTGAACCATATTTAATCAAGTAAGATGTATCTTTTGCAAGAAGTTAATACAGTATTAGGTGGGAAGAGAAGGATATGGTTTAAAATAAAGGTTCAGCATTTTAAAAGCTATCAAGTGTGGTGGTGCAACCCCTCACCCCCTTAGGCCTCTTGGCATGATTTCCTCCATACCTGGGCCACATAATAATACAATGGATCAGAACGATACATAATGGTCTAACATGAAAGAAAGGGTGGAGAGCAATGGATTAGAACACTATGGCAACCCCTTAGTGTACCTGGTTCCCATGGCTCCTACCATTTGAAAATAGTAACTATAATCTCCTGACAACATATGGATCGTGGCCACAGAGGGGGGGGTACCAGGACCCCAAGTCCTAACAAGTCCTGGGCTCACGTAACCAATGAAAGTACTGGAATATTCCATTGTCTGATCTGGGACGGAGTGGAAAAGTACCTGACCAAAGTCAATTGTCTTGGATCCTATAGCGATTTCAGTAAAGACCCTTTGAGCTCTTCTGGATTGCAGTGGGCTGTGGCCAGTATCTCCCCTGAGTTGAGATGCCGCTCAGGCTGACACCTCGAGGCCAGGGTAAGAAAACCCTTCTCGAGCCTCAACTACCACCTGTTGAGGAACAATGATGAGTATTTACCCTAAATCCAAAAAAGGGAGATTTTAACTATAGGCTAGCCTCTCTTCCATCCACCTCTCCACCTATGTTGTGAGATACACATTAGCTTTATGGATGTGAATGATCTTCTGTCCATCTGTGCACGTGTAGGACCTAAAAGCAGGCTTGCTAGAGTCTCCCACTATTAAGAAATTCCCGATCCTAAGTAACTGGAGACCTCTGTGTGTGTGTGCACATGCGCATGCTTATATGCTTTGCTTATATATATATATATGTGTGTATTAGTCTGAGGTTTGTGCTTTTGCTCATATGTATATGTATTGATTTGGGATACTTTATAGTAAGTTAGTATGAATCTTGCCATCTTTAAATCTGTAATTAGGTCGCTGTCCAGTTATTTTGTTAAATCACTTTGTAAACCTTTAAATTGGTTAATGATTAAGTGCTGCTAAAATTCAACCTACCTCAAATCATCATTAAATTTTGAATCATTGCTAAACCATAACTGTGTCAAATATTTCCATCCGCGACACAAGATCTTATTTTTTCATAAAATAAGTGTGTAATAAGAAGCATGTGGTTGAAACTGGAAGGAAGCCATGAGAAGATGCTATAATGTAAATGCAGGACAGAAATAAAAGATAATAATTTGCTTAACTGCCCAGGGAATAAAATCATAGTACAGCAGATCATACATATGAAGCTGTAGAAAATGGGATGTATCTGTTAGAAATTAGTTAATGGAATTAATGATTACAAATGAGAAAACTAAAGAAGCAGAAAAGCAAATTTAGAAGGTAGGGAAACTAAAGAATTTACAATTTATGGGAAAAATGGACTAGTATTTTGTACGGGGTCTGGCTGGTATAGAGTTAATTTTCTTCATAGCAGCTTGTATGGGGCTATGTTTTAGATTTGTGACCAAAACAGCGCTGATAACACACTAATGTTTTAGCTATTGCTGAACAGTGCTTACACAGTGTTAAGGGCTTCTCTGTTTCTCACTCCGTCTCCCCTAAGCAAGTAGACTGGGGGTGCACAAGAGTTTGGGAGGGGACACAACTGATATCTGTCATCAAACTTAAAGTTAGACATGGCTTGGTAGTTAATCAAGTTTTATGTACTGGCTCCGTAATTAAGGATGATTGTAGATAGTTGCTAAGTAGTTGCTAAGGAGAGGATCAAAGGGAATTGTTTGAAGGAACATCTGTAGCCTAATTATTTGGTTTTCCTGGGACACTTAGACCTTAAATGAACATCTAATCAAGATGTTTCTATAAACAATGCCAATTTGGCAGTGAAAACAGAGATGGCCTGAACTGACGGAAGAGATATTCCATGTCATATAATGTCATGCTCAACAATAAAACAGAGGGGGGGAGGGGGGGATTTAGATAGGTAGCCATTTTTTTTTGCCTAGGGACTGGCTAGGCATTGGTCTACTTATGGGAGGTGGTGAGTGATGATTGCCTTTGCATCATTTGTTTTGGGGGTTTTTTCCTTCCTTTCTTCTTCCTCTTCCTTCACTTATTAAACAATTTTTATCTTGACTTGCAAGTTTTCTTGCTTTTGGGAGGGGGGGTAATTGAGCAGCTATGTGGGCTTAGCCTCCAGCCAGATTGAGCCCACCACAGATTGGCAGGCTTCAATATTATGGTAATTGGACTGGACCACAAATGCTGCCCACTATACAGTTTATAAGCAATGGCAGCTAATAGATAAACACAATGATTGAACTTTGACATAAGTATAAACTCTTTTAACCCTGTAAGGTAATAATCAGAAAGCACTAAAGCAGTAAATTCAAGACATACTTAAGCAATTCTCAGAAAAATTACATTTCAAAGTTTGGGCTTCATCTGACAGAACACAGTGTCATTGGATGCATCAAATCTGAATTAAAGCCCGTTGACAACACAGGTTATCAGCACAAACAACTGACTAAGTGACTTTTATGGTGCTTGATTAAAATGACTATATTGGGTATAAATGGCAAGGATTTGGAAGGGGAGAGGGCTGCAGGGTTGGCCTCTGTGGGAAGAGGTCAGGGGCGGCCCTGTGCCAGACACAGCCAGTTCCAGTCAGCTCCACAATGTTCCCATTGCAGGCCAAAGCTAAGCCAATCAGTAGTGAGAGACTAATTTATGCTAGAGCTTAGCACTAGTGACTAAAGTAAATGAAGCCTTAGGCCGCATGAATTGTACTTTAACCTTTTTTTTTATCTATGGAAGTGTAACCAGTAGGTAAGGAAGTATAAGTAAAACTTTAACTAAAGAATATTCTGCAACAAAAGATAAGGAAATGTCTCAAGACACAGCCAAAAAGGGTGCCTGGAGGCTGCAAGAGCAAATCATAAGAGAAGACCCCAGACCCTGCAAACAGGATTTGATAAGCAAAAGTGCCATCAGGAAATCAAGCAACCTATAGAGACTATAAAATCCGGTAACAGTCGACAGGCGGGGTCCCTCTTGAAAGGCACCCAGCTTGAGCTGTAGATCATGCACATTATGAATAAATATATACAAAAGAGTTAATCTGATCTGTTAAAAAAGCAGAACCTAGGGATGAGCCCTGTTGAGGTGGTGTCCGCATAATTCCTACCATGGTCTAAGTGGCGGCATCACAATTCCTACCATGGTCTACCTGATGGCTGCATAATTCCGTGTTTCTTTTTAGCTTTTTTCTTATTTTTTTCTGCTTTTCATCTACCTAGTAATACAAAACTGATTTGTCTTGTGTGCTAATTGGGTTAAATTTCTCTGGAATGTATATTCCAGTGCAAACCAACACTTCTTAGTGTATATCACCAACTATATTCCTATTGAATAACAACATATCAAGTACAATTCTATGGCTATTGAAACAAACTGTCAGTGAACATGCACTAGCAGAGCTGGTTAGAATCTTCAACATGAGAATCACTAATCAACAAATTCCAATTTGTTGAAATCAAAACTTTGTGGGAATCTTTCAAGTTTCCAAAACAGTTCTTTTGGGGAATGCATTTCCTAAGTCCAAGATATTTTGTATTTCATTCAAACCAAAGCACTAGAGAGGGAAGCGTGATGGTGAATGAACTAAAGATTAGGTCTGTAGGGCACAAGAAAACTTTGTTACGGTAAACTTTGTAATGGTTTCATGCTTTTCAAAGTCCTGTTCATTGTAGTTGATGTAGTAGAAGCATTTTTTACATTTTATTTTTTTAAGAACAGGAAAACAGGTTTTTTCCTTTACTTTCAGAAGAAATGAACCTATCTATATTTTAAGCTTTACCTTCCAGCAATCTATGGTGATCTTTATTCTTTGATTAAATAGGGGCCAATGTACTTGAAGCAAAAATTTTGTGTTTTATTCCATGCCCACTCCATTCTAAATAAGAGCAGCTATAAATTTCTCTACTTAGCATGTTTCCATTCAAGATATATATTACAAAGATGTTTTTCTGCCCTAATGAAAGCTTTAATTTATGTTATGTGGCTAATTTTCATAATCTTAGTTTATTTTTCCTTTTTTCCAACTGTTGTGAAGGATGTCAGGTTGATGTCTGCCTAGCCAAATGCAGCAGTGATGTACATTTGCAGTTGCAAATAATTGGATTATTCAAACTTTCAATGCAAACAGGAAGGATTCCACTTTAAAAGCTTGAAAAACATAGTGTTTAAGACCCAAATTCTCCTCAGACGTCTTATTTCTGAATACAGATCTCTGCTCTGTTCTTTATAACTTTTTCTTTCAAAGTTTTGTCAAAGTATGAAATAATTCTCTTTTATATCAAGAATCCTTTGCCTTATATTAACCTGTAAGGTATTGTGGGCTCTTTGACCATATGATATATAACAAAACCCTGCTTATATTTGAGACGTGTTTTCTTGTTTGTTTTTTTTTTTTTCTATACCCTTTCACTTATTGCTACTTTCTGTATTTTTGCAGGGTCTTTACTGTCTGCCTTTTTTTCTTTTTCTTTTAATTTTTTCTCAGGGTCAATCCATCTCAAGGCCAATGATGATGAGTGGGGGAGTACTTGAGGGATATCAAACTTTATTAGGAAGTGGTTTGACATAGCACCTTGATGCCAGTGCAGTGTGTCATTGTGAAAACAGGGAGCGCGTTGGTCTCTGGGGAAACTTTTGAACAGAGTAATCATTACAGACCTATCATTTTACTGCTTTCACAATTTCACCAATGTCTTTCTGGTTCCAATTAATTAAAATATTTATGATGTCTCTAATAAGGCAATATTTAGAATAAAAAATCAATTAATCAAATATGTTGTGAGCCATTTTGGGAGGATAATTTTAAAATATATTAAAAACAACACATTTTTTAATCATACTCAATTTTTGTCATTTGCAATCTTGTCATATTTTCTTTATACACCATTGGCAACATTTTTTCCCACACTGTTTAGTTTTGCAGGGGAAGAGCAGTTTGTTAAGTTTTTTGGATATTTTGAAATTTGATTTGTCCTCTTAGGCCTTTTTCACAGTAGAAAATGTTATCGTGTTGAACTCTGAGTTTCAGTAGCTGGATATAAGATTTTCAGATGTATCAAAGAAGCACAAATGTAATTAATTCCAACCAGGCTTTTATGTTTGCAATGGAGTAATACTTCTGAATACTACAGCTTGCATTAATGATGTGACACTGATTGTGATTTGTGGTGGGTCAAAGCAAAGACAATCTGGGTATATGTCCTGGTTTGAGGTAAAGGAGAAAAAATTTTCTTTTCAGTAATTTTACTTTTCAGTTAAGCCTCTTCTAACTAACTGAACTCTCTGAAATTAAAGGCATATTGGGCAGACTCTGTCAGCATTTAGCAGAGATAAGGCCTGATATTTGTAGTTAATACCAAGGAATGGTATGCAGAGAGGCCCTTGCTTATACTTATTGCTATAACAACCAAGGTCAGCTAACTTTGTTATTTGCCCTGTTACTATTGGAGGGTTGGAAGTGGAAAAGTGCAGAGGGGTTGCACCTGAGGGGAGGAGCGGACAGGACAGGTGATCCAAACCTGACCAACAGGGGTATTCCATCCCACCTGTCCCATGCTCAGTATAAAAGCTGAGGGCTCAAAGGGTCAGCCCTCTTTCTTCAATGGTTGGCATCTGAGGAGGACGCTGTCTGTTTGTCTGCCTTTGATCCTGAGCCGTGTGTTCCTGAGTTCAGCTCCCATCCATTGCTGAGTCTAGTCTGTGACTTTTCCAGTGCCTGCCAGTGATGTGATCATGATCCTGGGAGCTCGATACTGGTTTTGTATATATTGTACATATTTCATTAATTTCTTTTTTTGATATTATTATATTTTCCTTTTATTATTTTATTATTAACTTTTCATTAAAGTAGTTTTGTTTCTTTTAAGCTCATAATCTCTGAAGGGAGAGGTAGGGGAGAGCATCTGTTGTTCATTTCAGTGGCCAGTCCAGCCCAAACCACAACAGTATATTACAAATTAACAAATTAACAGTATATTGTGCAGAAAACAGTTCGTTCTCAGAGTGATAAGACCTATGTTTAGAGTTAATGTCAAGGAATGATATGCAGAGAGGCTCTTGCTTATACTTATTGCTATAACAACCAAGCCATTGCTATCACAACCAAGGTCAGCTAATTTCGTTATTTGCCCCATTGGAGGGTCGGAAATGGAAAATCATAGAGGGGTCACACCTGCAGGGAGAAGCAGACAGGACAGGTGTTCATCCATCGCTGAGTCCAGTCTGGGACTTCCCCAGTGCCTGCCGGTGACATCATCCTGGGAGTTTGATACAGTTTTGTATATATTGCATCTATTTCATAGAATCATAGAATTGTCTAGGTTGGAAGGGACCTTTAAGATCATCTAGTCCAACCATCAACCTAACTCGGATAAAAACCATCACTAAACCATGTCACTAACCACTATGTCAACCCTTCTTTTAAATACCTCCAGGGATGGTACCTCAACCACTTCCCTAGGCAGCCCACTCCAATGCTTAATAACCCTTTCAGTGTAAAAAATTTTCCTAATATCCAATCTGAACCTCCCCTCGCTCAACTTGAGGCCATTTCCTCTTCATTATTTCCTTTTTATTTTATTATTAATATTTTCATTAAAGTAGTTTAGTTTCTTCTAAACTCATAAATCTCTTTATCTCTCCTCCTCCTCTCCTTGGAGGAAGAGGTGGGGGAGAGCATCTGTCATCTCATCATTGGGCAATCCGGCCCAAACCATGACAACAGCATATGCAGATACTGTGCAGAATAAGTATTCACATGGTAGTTCCTTTGTGTTTGAATAATTTCTTTTCAGGTGCCTGAATGAATGCCAGACTAGTGGGAAGATTTGAGCATCCCATTATTTAAGTTTGTCCATTGACATGTTTTATTTGTAGATCAAAGATCATCCGTTTGGGCACTCATAATTGAAAGGTGGACTCACTAGTTAAAATCAAATCCAAATTCATCTGAATAACTTGTGTTTTGATAGCATGATCCCAAATTGAATTTACCAAAACCTGGATTTTGCTGTATCACAGGAGATAGCATTGCAAAGTGTTTCTCACATTATTTCCACTCATGATTACTGACAAAACATAGAACTGGGCTGACACTTTCTGAACTTCAGTCAGATACAAAAGCCTACTTTTAGATAACATTGTGTCACAGGCCAAGAAAAACATGCAAAAGAAGTCCAGATCAAAGCTGAAATTCATGATACAGGAGAAAAAAGATGATCAAACTCAGTAGCATAAATTGAGACTGGTGGATCAGAACTAAACTTTTCTGATTTTTTTCTTGTTAGTGTCATAGCATCTTAATTTCCATTACAAACATTAAACATCTTGATAAATTGAAGTGCTCTGTATCCATGGTTTCTGTTGGATGTTTGATATGTTTGAAAATCAGAGCAAGTAATTTTCATATATGAAAATTTACCCCTTTCATTTTGACAGGTTTCTTAAGGTCAGGCAGTACAAACTGCTAAAATAATATTTTGCATAGAAGGAAGTAGCTGGTGAAAATCTGTAGGCTTTCTTATGCTGGAAGTCAAGCTCACCATGGTCTCTTCTGTCAGTTTTAGTTCTGGTATTTAGATGTTCTGGTATTTAGATATTCTGGTTTGTAGCCTAAAATCTATTTGCAACATAAATGAAGCTAAGTGATTTCACCAATTTAGAGGTAAGAATGTACAATAGCAATACTGTTTTCAGCAACTGATCATTAGGCTGCAAGCTACCTAAGTCTAAGCCCTCACCTTTCTTTTTTTGTTATCTGAAAAGTAGCATCTGTTTCAACATCACTGTTCAGATTTGATATAGGTTATAGTTCAAGAAAGGAATATGGTGTATTTCAGTTCACAGTATTTCATTCATACGTATTCCTGCTTGGGTTGTTTACTGTCTATTCATTAAGGTTTTGCTGACCCAAACAACTGAAAGCATAATTGTGCCTTGATTGTCTCATTTCAAATAAAAAAATAAATTAACACAGTTTCCAACACAGTTCATATCTACTCAAAGCTTGGCCAAAATTTGTAATAATCTTTGTAATAATTTGTAATATAATTTGTCCTGGTTTGAGGTACAACAGAACCAATTTTCTGTTAAGTAATTTTACTTTTCAGTTAAGCCTCTTCTAACTAACTGAACTCTCTGAAATTAAAGGCATATTTTTAAGACAGTAGTCGGCTCCTAGAATGATAAGACCTGATTGTTTCTAATATATGTCAAGGAATGGTATGCAGAGAGGCCCTTGCTTATACTTATTGCTATAACAACCAAGGTCAGCTAATTTTGTTATTTGCCCCGTTGGAGGGTCAGAAACGGAAAAGTGTAGAGAGGTCCCACCTGTGGGGAGGAGCGGACAGGACAGGTGACCCAAAACTGACCAACAGGGTATTCCATCCCATCTGCCTCATGCTCAGGAGGGATAAAAGGGACAGCTCTCTTTCTTCAGTGGTCAGTGTCTGAGGAGGACCCTGTCTGTTTGTCTGCCTTTGATCCCGATCCATGTGTTCCTGAATCCAGTTCCTGAGTCCAGTCTGAGACTTTCCCAGTGCCTGCTGGAGATGTGATCCTGGGAGCTCGATATGTTTTTGTATATATTTCATTATTTTCTCTTTATTATTTTATTAATATGTCATTAAAGTAGATTAGTTTCTTTTAAACTCATAAGTCTCTTTCTCTCTTTTCGTTTTTTCCCTGAAGGGAGAGGTAGTGGAGAGCATCTGTCATTTGTTTCAGTGGCCAGTCCAACCCAAACCACGACACAGGGAAAGTTCTGAATGGACATGAGGAAAAGGTTCTTAACTAAGAGGGTGGTTGGTCACTGCAACAGGCTCCCCAGGGAAGTGGTCAAGGCACCAAGACTGTCAGAGTTCAAGGAGCGTCTGGACGATGCTCTTAGTCATATGGTTTAGTTTTAAGTAGTCCTGCAAGGAGCAGGGAGTTGGACTCGATCCTTATGAGACCCTTCCAACTTGAGCTATTCTATGATTAAAAAAATAAATGTAACTTCAGACTGACATCTTCCTATTTCTTATTAAAGTATAACAGATGGCTTCCAGCACTGGCTGAATTTAAGACTGATGCTTTTCTTTGAAGTCTGCACTTGGAAGTTAAAAAAAAAAATGCAAAGGTCACAAACTGGCATGCCCATATTTGAGAATGAAACTGTTAATAAAGAATGCATTAATATATGCAGGTTTAAAATAGGCCTTTTTTTGTTTAATGGTGCACATTATAATGCAAAATGGGAACCCATTTCTCTCACAGGCAGCTGTTAGCACTAACACATGCCATCCCAAATAGGCAATTATCACAGTGAAATAGATGTCTGTTCAAAACTAAATGGCTCTGGCCTGGCAGCTGCAGATGATGAACAAGGAAAGAGGGGTTGAGCAGGTCAAATAGTATTTTAGTGGAGCAGAACAGAATTTTAAAAGTAAGCAGATTTAGGAAATAAATGGATTTGCTTGCTTACATTCAATTCTCCCTGGTTCTGTACTGTATAGCATATAGAATAGATGGGCAGCATAGGGAGACATACAGAATACAGAGACATATAGCAACTGATGAGCGAGTGGGAAATATGAAGATGATTCTTTTCATATTTGGGAAAGAGAAAATAATAGGTATGAAAATTATTAAGTATTCTCATCCAGAGATTCAACAAGGCTAAGTGCTGGGTCCTGCACTTGGGTCACAACCACCCCATGCAGCACTACAGGCTTGAGGAAGAGTGGCTGGAAAGCTGCCTGGCGGAAAAGGACCTGGGAGTGTTGGTCAACAGCCAGCTGAATATGAGCCGGCAGTGTGCCAGGTGGCCAAGAAGGCCAATAGCATCCTGGATTGTATTAGAAACAGTGTGGCCAGCAGGACTAGGAAAGTGATCATTCCCCTGTACTCAGCACTAGTGAAGCTGCACCTTGAGTACTGTGTCCAGTTTTGGGCCCCTCACTACAAGTAAGACATAGAGGTGCTGGAGCGTGTTCAGAGAAGGGCAATGAAGCTGGGGAGGGGTCTAGAGTACAAGTTCTATGAGGAGAGGCTGAGGGAACTGGGGGTGTTTAGCCTGGAGAAAAGGATGTTCAGGGGAGACCTTATAGCTTTCTACAACTACCTGAATGGAGGTTACCATCCCTGGAGGTATTTAAAAGACATGTAGATGTGGCACTTAGGGACATGGTTTAGTGGTGGACTTGGTAGTGTTAGGTTTATGGTTGGACTCAATGATCTTAAAAGTCTTTTCCAACCTAAAGGATTCTATGATTCTATCCAACCCATCCTAGATAAGCATTTTAAGAAGATAAAAACTTAGGGATTATGTGTAAACCCACTTCTATTTCAGTATGACAGAATTCACAGTAAAATAATAAAAGTGAGCTTTTATGTTCACAAAGAAAAATCCTTATATAAGCTCACTCTGTTTTAGTGTATGGGATTTCTTTCAGTTGCTCCTCAGACAGGCCAAATGGTTCCACAAGTTCATTCCTGGAAAGGATTAGGCGAAGTAAATAATGTTACAGTAGCTACCAACTGCATAATCATTCTTTTTTATTATATTAAGCTGAAAAGATCTACTGAAGCAAGCTGTTTTCAGCCCTGAAGCTATCTTGACATCAAAATAGGAAACCTATTAAGAAATGTGTCTAACTGCACTTTGATTGCTTCAACTGCATGTCGCATCCTGTTCCACCCTTCTCATGTCCCTGCAATCTGATTTTGTTGCTTCATAATATATATGAATATTGTGAATATTGAACATTGAATATTCTTCGGAATGGGTAACTATCTTCCTAACTGGTAGTTCTATGTGTAATAGAATAGGACTGTCAGTATTAAAAAAAAAGGCATTTTGGAAGCCTCACAGGAATACATCTTTAAAATACTGTGGTTTTGTTTAATTCATCTACATATGATTGTCATCTGTATTCAGTGGTCTGCAGTATCTTCTACATGTAGCCAGGTAAAGTCATTTACACCTGTATAATGTTTTGTAGCAGATAACTAAATCAGAACATATAGCCGCAGCACATGGAGTGTAAATAACTATTAGGAGCAATGCAGCAGTCAGTCAGACCCGATGAGGACAGTACTTACTGAATATGTTTCCACAATTCTTCTTTAGCTTGTACATCTGGACTTCTCCTATAAATATTGACAAAACCAACAAAGAATTGTGAAAACCACCGAGGTGTTTCTACTCAATAATAACTTTTAGTAGTGTACATCAAATATAGAAATCATGGCAAGTGTAATCCACCAGTGACTTTGATTTCAAAGTTTGTTATCTCAGAAACTGCATTAAATTTCATTGCTTTATTGTAACTAAAAAGTAATTTCTTGAACAAGAGGAATCACAATTTCTGTTCTACTAGCAAGTGTATATGTAAATGAAAGAACTATGTAATTCTGCCTTTGTAAAGGGCCCTCAGAATTGTCCTGTGGCCCATAGAGCTGTCTGTGGGAAGGAGGAGGGACAGGCTAGCCAGCCATGCCAGGCTAACCCATCAGTAATCCCTGTTCATTCCCAGTGGGCACCAGTAAACAGGATCCCAGTGTAGCCTTTTGCTTTCTGGTCATAGTCATTTCCAAGTCAGGTTTCTGCTCAGTTTGTTTAACTTTGTGACATATGGGACAAAACCAACAGCAACTACACACACACACACAAACCACAAATGTTTTATCAAGTATTTAATTCATGGATAAATTACTTAGCCAAAATTGTAATTGCCTTGCATTTTCCAGTGAATTACAGAAAGTATCATCTCCTAACTGGACTGTCCTTTCTTTTTATTTTTCTTATTCTATTTCATTGCTGGGTTAGCACAAAACCACCACTGTTACTGAAGTTACACCTAGGAATCAACCCATGCAGCTAAATGGATTAAATACATGCTTTACAAAGTTGCAGGGACTACAGTTGTATTAAGCGATTAGATAACTTTTTTCATTGGGATTATATAAACTCAATATAGACAGCTAAACTGTTCCACACCTTCTGAGATGCAAGAAAAGCAGTTTTTAAAAGGATTCAGCCCATAACAAGGTGATCATTCTATTAATTTTTTAATACCAGAACACAATTCCTCTTTTGCTTTGTTTTCATCTTTTTATTGTAACTTGTTTTGGAACCCACAGCAGAAACATAATGGGAATTCCTAGCAAGTGCTGAGTCACTGGCAGGGAGTGGTTGTGGTTTTTGTGTCTGCATCTGCACCCTTATTAATAATTCACAATTTGATTTCATGATTCATAAATTGCAAATTTAAATAGTCATGGAATTGTAATGGCCATTCTTCTTAACTAAAAAACCCTTTGGCTACACAGATGTTTTACTTGAACTACTGAAAATAAACCCTGTAGAACTATAGTTGGGAGCTTTCTATATTTGCTGTTTGCTTTAGAAGTCAAATATTTTTATTCCTGAGACCAGTGAGAACACCCTCCTGCCCACCAACAATGATTAATATTGTTCATTATCAAACAAATGAAATGCAGTGTGCCAGGCACAATAACAAATATTTCAATCTTTACTTCAGGCTTCCAAAGTTAAGCTGACTACAATATCAATCTTATCTGTAATATTAAATGTGCAAATTGAAGTGACCATATGACCAGATTAAAAAATAAAAATAACCATACTCTACACCCTAGGGATTCACTTGTTTCCCTTCTCTCTGACAAGCATCCAGTCATGTAAGCAAAGAGCGGAGCGAAACTAAATAAAAAATATTCATCATGAATACAACAGGGAAGAGAAGAGAATGAGGAGTTACCCCAAATCTTCAGGATTTCCTCCTTTCTTTGCTTTCTCTAGGACATTGCCTTGTTACATAAGACACACTACACATTCATGCTTTTTGCTAATAGTAGTTTAAATAAAATATAATGAAGAATATCACTGCACTGGAAGATAAAAGGTATTTTATAAGTTAACCACAACAGGAAGCTTGTGCTGTCCAAGTAATGAAACTTGGCATAAGGAAAAAAAGAAAAGTTGGCTATAAATTTAATCTGACCATTATTAACTGAGTGCATTTCCTATTTTACAGCAATTTCTGTATATAGTAAAAAAGAAAAATTAAATCAAGCAATCTGCTACATTTTGTGCCTTCTGTAAAAGCGAGCATTAATATTCCTGACGCTTAGCAATATATTGTTGTATAATTGCACGTAATAACATTTTACTTTTGTGCAAATGAGAGGAAACATGTCTGGAGAAAGCCAGTAAAAGTAGAAATTCCAACATTTGGTATTTTAATAACAAATTCTATTTCCCATAAAAGAAGGAAAACTATAAACTATAGACCTGGACATAAAAAAGGGTTCTGACAACATGGGTAAATGAGAACAGAACTCAGGTGGATTTTAATATCAGAAACATCAGTGTAGATCACAATTTCAATGGGTGCCCTGGGTCTGGCAGGGATAGGGTTAATTCTCCAGCCCCACCCCACAGCCAGGAGCTGCAAAAGTGGCTAGTGATGGATGGTGGGTAAGGGCCACCTTCATCCCACCTCCACTGCTGCCCACTTCTGGCAGCAGGCGTGTGCAAAGAGAAGGGAGCAGAGGAGTTAAGGCCCTTGCACGTACGAGCCTCCGCTGCAGAAGCCCAGGGTTCCCTCGGTTGTGTCCTCGGTATGACTATCTCTTTCCCGGGTGCACTGGCTGATAGCACAGTAGTTCTTTGCTAAATGGTCCCTTCAGAAAATGGGCGAGTGAGCTCGTCTCTTCAGTAGCAGCCTTGGGGATGCTGAACTGCGAGGCGGGATGGGGAAAGGATGGGTTTGAACCAGGCGTCAGTCTGGCAAAGACTTGTGTGTGCTTCTTCTTGAAGCCATCTGCTCCTGTCTCTTGTCTTCTGTTTTTCTGCAGTCTGGCTAGATTGTCACTGTTTTGGGATAGGGGCTATCTGCTGTGGGCACTGCCCCTCACACAGTAGGAGTCTGATCTTGTAGGTGTTAAAAAATAAAGCTGTTGCTAGCTTTTTAGCTGTAAGATGTGAGTTGACTTTATTTGATGCTTTTATAGTTTAAAATCGGACCAAAAGTTTGCAGATATTTGATAGCTAAGATACTGCTGGAATACAAAGGCAGACAAGCTAGCTTCTTTCTTCTGTGAAAATATATTTATATTTAAAGTCCTTGACATGCAAAACCTTTCTGTAACTGTTAGATTAGTCTTTGACTTCAAAGCTCTCTATTAGTAGGGGTTATTTCTTCTATTATGTTTTCTCTCTAACCTCTTGTAATGAGGGGTGGATCTGTACAGGTGTGTCTGACTATACTCTCAGTTTCTGAAGTCATTCTTGCCTCAAGTGCCATTTATAGCTTCAGAAGTGATTGAATGTAAAGCAAAATAATTCAGAATTCTATAAAAGTCAGTTTCATTGTGGAGCTACAGGGGAAGAGAGAAGTGAAGATGCAGGTGTACTAAAATACATAATTGACTTGTTTGTTGTACTCCTGCCCCTAATAATAATTATGACCTCTATGATGGTAATGGCTTGTAAAACTGGGAAGACAGGCCTATTGGTAAAACTGTGACAAAAACTTTTAACTTTCCTAAAACTAAAATTTCTGCAGAATTTTTTATTTCGTATGTTGGCTCTACCAACCACTAATCAACAAGAGAAGGCTTCTGTGTACCAGTGGAGAAGCACATATTTGAAAGCTTTGCTTCAGGAGCTTACGTCTGAATTGATGTCACTACTAAAAATACTGCTTTGGTAAATTAGGACCACTGCAAGGGTTGATTAACATAGTCACTAATCTAAATGACAAAGAAACAGAACTTTTCCTCCTGTTGTCTTCAGATGCTGTCTTATTTTTAAACTGTTTGACAAAATATTGCCAAATGGTTTCAGCCAACCCTAAGCACTCAAGAAATATTAGTCTTGTTAAAGTGAATGTCATGAGGTTGTTGTAATGCTTCAACTTCCTGTCCTGGGTCTGGCGGGGATAGGGTTAATTCTCCCCAGGATCTGGGTTTTCTGTCCTGTGTGATATCAACTTATGCTATGATAGCATCACTGTTCAGATGGTTATGTTGGGGTGTTTATTCGGCACTGTTTTCCTGCCCATACCTCGGGGAATTTATTAATAATCACACTGGGTCTATGGGGGAAGCAGAGGGGGATACTTTCCCCAGCTCTTTCACCTCCCTTTTCTCTTTCATGCTGGGTATGCCAGTTTTTGAGAATTTTGAATACTCTTGGGACATGCAAA
>KZ510947.1:0-27151 GCA_002844005.1 Limosa lapponica baueri | reverse complement strand
GGCAACAAAGAACCACGTGGCAGCTGCTCTCTCGGACCAGACCCCCCCCACGGCCACCACGGCCATGAGGGGAGAATCAGAAGAAAAAGGCAAAACTCGTGGGTTGAGACAAAGGCAATTTAACAGAACAGCAAAGGGAACATGAAAACTCCTCTAACACTGAGAGAGGAATATACAACCATGATTACAATACCACCACTCGCCGACCAGACCCGGGAGACCCCAGCCCGCTTTGCTCCCCCATGGGGACTTCCTCTGCCTCCCCTCCCCCTGGGGCATGGGTCCCATGGGATGGAATACCTGTGTCCCTGCTGGAGCCTGGGGAGAGTTAACCCTATCCCCACCAGACCCAGAACAGTTATTTACTGCATAGAGGACAGGGTCAGACAGAACTGTCAGGGAGATCCTCCCATTGAGTCAAGGTTCAGAAAGGACTCCCTTGCTTTCTAAACTCCTTCTCAGAGAGGAGTCTAGGTGTGGCTGGATCCAATCCTAGTCCCATATTTGGTCAATGGTTTATGTCTGAGGGATTATTTATGCACAACCAATTCTTTATTTCAAAGTTTAGCACACTATTAGTCATTTACCGAGGATCTGTTGTGGCAAGGAATCTCTGAATCTCAAGGAGTAATCTTGAGAGGCATCCCTACTCAAGGAGAGATCCTGGCATACAGTCTGCTGCCATACAGGAGAGCTCAAAGGGCTCTTGTGCTGTTTGCTGTTTATGGAAGTAAGATGATTGACTTATAGTCATATTTGCATATCGACCATGGTACCAGCATTGCTTAATTTGCCCTGGGTTATTGTATTGTTAACAGTCTCCCCAAAACCACCCTGAGATGGATACAACCATCACAACTAGATATACCCATTGTGACCACCATGGGTGGTTATCACTTGGGCAGGGTTATGGGAGATAAAGGTCAGTGGCGTACACTGTCACAACTTGGTGATGCAGGAAAGCCCATGCTGCCATGACAGTCAAATGCCAAAGACCCAGCAGATAATCAAACATGTCACTGAATGTGAGATTCCAATCTGCTTTTCTGTCAGGAGAAGTGATGTCTGATGGTTATAGCTTCTGAAGACTCAGGTACATCGGCTACTGCTATAAGCTGGGGCAGAAGTCACATGCATCTTTGCATGTGGTCCCCTGAACTGGGGAACCAGTCCTTGGAAAACTGATCTTAAAGGAACATCTTTAGTATTATACAGCCTCATACAGGAAAAGCCTCTGAGAGGGGCAGCATTTGAAAGCGCTTTTACATCTTCACGGGAGATTAGAGGGGAGGGCGGGCTTTTAAATCTTTCTATAAATAGGCTTTCTTTGCATTTGCATTTGCCATTTGCCCTGGCACACATGTGGGGCATTCAGAGCTGGACCTGTCCCATGCCCAGCAAGCACAGCTGGGATCACTTCTTTAGGTTCTTCTTCAAGGTCTCCTATTTTTTTCAGCTACAGTGAGGTCTCGCCAGGCAGGGATATAGAAACTGGTAAAATGGATGAAAGCAATGACAGGCTGCAAAATTCCTAGACTTTTCTCTTGAAGTAGAAGAGCAGTATGACTTGATAAGGGAAGAAGGGAAATTTCAAAGCACATTGCCTCTACAAGGTTTCCTTCCCAGCACTCCTGCTCTGTCAAGGCTCTTCCATCACCTTGAGAAAGGGATGCAGAATACATACCTACATGAAACACTCACTTCAACAGAGCGTTTCTCTCTCACAATGGTTTTTAAACCTTCTAACATCCGGGCAGTTGCTTTGAGTGGCTGAACCGGTCAACCTTGAGCAGGATCTGATCTTCTCTGTTTGCCTTCACTCTGCACAGACACTTTTCAGAGGCAAACCCTGCTCCTGGAGAGTGGGACATGGCATTCCAGAGTGAAGCCATCCCAGGCAAACATCTGCTTTACTCTGGGGCTATTTGGAGAAACGAGCGCATTTCACAAAGGCTGTGTCTTCTGTCCCACTGTTGTTTCTCTAGCTGAATTCTTCTTTTTCAACAGGTGCACAGCCAGCTCACACCATGCTGCTGACAGAAATGGCTGAGTTTCCTTCTTTACTTCTTGATTTTTCTTCACCACAGTACATGAGATAGCTACATATAAGTTGATCTCCTTCTCAGTGTCCTTCTGACATGCTTGTTACAGAGCAGTCTTCAGTGTTGAAGATATTTCTGTCACTGTTGCAGGCTTTTCTAGAGGGGTATCTTGTTAATGCGGTGCTGGATCTTTGCATTCCTCTCTACTGTTGCTTTTATTACCAATTTTTGCTAGCTAAGAACAGAAGAGCCAGCTCTGCTCTCCATTACTGCCCTTTCCCTTTAGAGGCATTGCACTCAGTGTGAGCCGGATATAAGATGTATTTTTGTGTGGTCCTTAGCCAGGCACTTCGTCTTCTCTGGCATTCAATGTCTTGCTACATTTTTCTTCAGCTTAACTAACAGTGTTTTGGAAATTGTGGTACTACGAATACTAGTGTTTTCAGCTCTGGAGGGAATCCCAGAATAGAGAACCAGTATTTTTCCATTAAAAATAAATAAATAAATAAATAAATAAATAAAACCTTACTTTCAAAGGAAGGAAGGAAGGAAGGAAGATACCATTATTTGTTTTCCTTTGTAAGTCTGGTTTGACTAAACTCAGACTAAAAGTTTGACGCTTTCCTAATGTCCCACAAAAAGTAAAAACATTTTAAAATAAGACAGGTTGAGCTTTCATGTGATTACCAGACCGAGGCATCAGAAGAAGAGGAATTTATCCTTTGACTGATCTTCAGGAAGGAAAAAAATATGTTATCCCATTTCACAGATGACGAACAGAAACATAAAAGCCTAAACCCTTCCTGTCCCACTTTGAGCTTCTAATTGGGACAGCTGTGCTAGGAGCACCAGTGTTCCCTTCAGCATTCATGGAGTGAAACAGGCACCTCCAGAGAACAGTTTCCTAAGGCAGCAATCACGTTACCTACATGAATATGCTCAATGCTGACAGCTCAGTGTTTTCACAATCACGTGAGGATTCCAAAACCACAAACTGGCTCAAACCAAAAGATTTAAGAAAATGCACTCAAGGATTGTTCCATTTTCTGCAGCTGTTAGCTAGAGGAGGGAAAAAACTAGAGGAGTTTTTTCTTAACCATAAGCCCCAAAAAGCCTTTTTAAAATATACATGTAAGGTTCTTGAGTAAGATTTTTTGATCTATTGATGCTAAGGTTTTAAGAAAAAAAATGACACAGCTCCCACAAACTTCAGACTAAGAGAGCTGGCAACCTTCTATCTCCCCTCTCCCAATGATAGACTTGAAATGCCATTTTTTTCAGCAGGGCTTCCCTTGCCTGACTGAAAAATTTTCTGTTGTTGTTTCATGTAGCTATCCTGCCCAACGAAGGGGTAATTCATGGCTGGCTGGTATCAGATGCTCACCCTACTATGCATCCCTGCCAAGGCTCTGCACACAATTTTCTCTATTGAAAAGCCAGCTTATTTCCACTTGTAGCCAGCTCTGTTCATATTCCTCTCAGAGTTAGTGACAATAAATATTATCAAATCACACAAATCCAGATGGTGTGGATTGGAGTTGCCAGATGTTCTACCATTTGTGAATTGCCTCTTATCCTGCATCTTGGCTTCCACAGAAAGCATCTCATCAGTTTTCTATGGTCTCATTGCATTTCATTACAAGTCATCCATCACTCACTTGTCCTGAGATATTTTCAACTTTCACTGTAGATATATGAGAAAGATAGAGGCAAAGCAAATTTGAGACAGAAAGTCAAAGAATCTTTCAACTCAGAAATTAAGAACTATTTTTCAAATAGTGACCTTAACCTCTCAACAGCATCTCAGTTTTCACATTTGAAAAGAGGCCACTTCGGGGGTTCAGCTGATTTTTATAATTCTCTTTTGTAGGAGACTTACAGCTAAAAGAGAAGCCAGGGTTCTCTAATCTTGCTGGTAGCTGTCATTTCAAAATCAGGAGGAACCCAGTCCCAAATGAATACAGAAACTGAAATACTGTCATGACCTGTGCGAATAGCGTTGTGCAAATCCTGAACATTCTTATGATTACCTTGTTTTAGCTTTCAGTGCTTGCTCTGAGTTTTGACTCTTTGAGCCTGGTGTGATATCTGCAGGCCAGAGGCAGTCTCCCGTCCAAGTCAAGTTACCATCCAAATGGACAGCAGGATTAGGAGAAAGGCTGCAACATAGCTAAGGTTAGCAGTGCTGTGTTAACATACACATGAAAGTTGGTATGATTAACAAACGTGTGATTGCTGTAAGGTTTGGATCTCATACTGGCTGTCTTCTGAGTTTTTTGTTGAAAAGGGATGCAGACAAAAGTGAGCAGGAGGCAGGGGAGATGGGACCAGCCTGCAGCCAGGACAGCAAGAGTTGGGGAAGAGAAAGCCTGAAACCCAAAAGGACAAGCAAAGCCACCAGATGTGGGGGAACGCCGTAAGCCAGCAGGCTCTAGGGCTGTGGTGCCAGAAAGGAGCAGGCACCAGCAGCGGTGCAGATGCGCACAGCTGCTGCTCTGGCTGGTTTAGAGCTGTGGTGGTGGGACAAGAGTATTTGAGAAGGGAAGAAGATCCTCAGGGGCCCACCAGGCAAGTATCTGAGCACCAACATATCTTACCAGCAGCCTACCTCATTACATTTGCAGTAAAGACTATTCAATTACATTTTTAATCTGTTCTTTCCCTTGTCTAGTTACAACACTGAAAAATAACAATAGTGATGAGGCAGGTCCAGTCATGGACTTACTGCAGGCATGGCTGCAGCATAGCTCAGGCAAAGCCCAGGGATCAGGGGCTGAGCTTAACCCCAGCTCCCACAAAGCAGGGGAGGCCTCCAACGAGGCTTCTCACAGCTTTTTTTCTCCCAAAGCTCTTTTCACAGCAGTCTGACCCCGGGTTACAGGGCTGAACTGGGTCAGAGCTGCCCTTGAACACAGGCAGCCAAACCCCTTGTGGGGTATCATAGACCCTGTTGGTGCACCCAGGACCCTGACATCAGGTTTGCACTTTGCAAAAAAAATATCAGGAATTGTGAGTAAGGACAGTTTCTCCATGAGAATCTAAAAGAGTGATCACTGGCCCTTGAGAAAATCGTGCTTGAGGTAGGCTTAGGACTTTTTAACAAAGATTTTTGCTCACATTAAAGGAAAGGGAAGTTAGATTTGCAGATCCATAAATGCATCAGGATTTTGAATGCAACATAAGTCTCTTCTGAAACATTGCTACTTATCTCCAAGTCAGTGACATCCAGTCAGTTCTGACTGAGAAAGTGAGTAGGCAAAGAGGGGAACACCCACCTCCAGTCTATACACAGCCCATCTCACAGTGGCATGAAAGCTCCTCTTCTCATCCCTCAGTCATGACTTCAACAATATCCTTGGCTCAGAAAGCCTCCAATCCAACAGACCCTTTTCTGTGCCTTTTCTCTGAGCATCCCTCCTTGCAGATCCTCATAACAATTCATTAATTCCCATCTGCCTCCTGACACTGAAATGTTACCATCAGAGACTGCCCAGAAGTGGGACATCAGGCATCTAGGAAACGTGGCTTAATAGGTAAGACAATTTAGAGTTAGGCAGACACTGAACTGGAGCTATCTGGATGACAAATTTCACATTTGGTGTGCTATTTTTTAATTCGCTATTTTTGTTTCATACCAAAGGATTCAGTCTTCAAAGCCCTATCTTTGCATTTGCTCTTAGATTGCTCACACCAAAAGATGGTGATTTGTAAAGTTTTCCAAATTATTCCTGACAAAGTGTATGTGGCTTGCTGGAATTTACTCAGGTGTTAGTGGAGAAAGAGTCTCTGGGACAGCTTTCGCCCCACTTCAAATTTCAACAAACAGGTCCCAGAAGAGTCAGATTCTCTCCAGCAAAGATCCTTCAACTACAGTGTGACTCCTATTACAAAAATTTATCATCCTTCTGGGTCTCTATGAAAAGATAATTGTAAAGTCCTGGCAAAACTCTGCCTTGAATTTACCTGGTAGGACTCCTTTTATCTCAGCAGCAGTGCAGCACATGAGTCAGCAGAGAACGTGCCACTGGGTATGTTAGTTAGTCATTCACATCTGCTGTCTGGGGACACATCTGAAATAGGCATTGTTGTTCCCAGCCGTGCCGCAGGGAGGCACTTACCCTATGCAGGTGTGACTCAGCAACACTTCTTAATTATCTGATGGTTGCAGAAGATTTCAAGATTGAAATTTTGTCAGCAGCTTTTTATCCAAAGTGGTGAGAAGCTTCTAAAAAGCACTATTGGGGCATATTCTTGCTAGCTTTATGGCGCTGGGCCTTCGTTGCCATGAACAAACTCTGATACCCGAGTGTAATCTGTTGGGGAATTTCGTTTGAAGCCACAGGAAGGCTCATTGCAATTACTTTACGTATGTGTCTTTCCTTAGAGGCAATGGTACTCCCCTCACAGGCTGGACCTGAGCCGGGCTCTCCGTTTCCCAAGGAACAGCTGTCAGCAAGGCTGCACTGCCTTGGCACAGGGGTCACAGGTTTATTATCACCTCACTGGCTGAATGGAGCTTCACACCAGGTGTCTGCACGGTTTAAGGATGGCTAACAGCAAACGCCTTGAAAATACGGGCACTGGTTTAGGAAAGAGTCCATGGGATAACTAAGAGTGCACTGATGGGCCATTACCCATCGCTGAAAAAGTGCAAGGAAGAGACCGGCTTCTTCTTTAGGAAAGGGAGCAGCAGCTGAGCAAGGAAAGACATAGTGGAAGCAGGGTGAGGCACCTACTGAAGCCTGGAGAGTAACACCCTCGCCACAATTGGGTGGCGATAGGGCTGGGAGTTGCCTCAAAACTCAACCACCTTATAAAGGGACCAAATTTGGGCGTGAAGAGAGAGCAGGTGCTCACTTCAGGTCAGGCTTTCCTCATTGAAGAGCTTCTGGGTGTGATCACCTCCACCACAGTGACTGAGTCCATGAAGAGCTGTGGCCACCAGTGCTGGTTACACAGGTCAACTCCATGGTGTTGGGCACTCACAGTTGGGCATGATCACCCAGCAGGGATGGCTTTGAGTGTGCAATGGCAGTGACTGAGGATGAGTAAGAAGCAACCATCAGCATGGGGTGTGGAGCTGATGCATGTCAGCATAGCAAAGGTTTGTTTTACAGTTTAAACTGTAAAAATAAGGTGCCATTTTCACTGTGTCCTTACTGTAAATAGAGAAAAAAGAAAAATAAAGGAAATAGAGAAAAAAGAAAAAGAAAGAACTCTTATTTTTTTTAGTGAAGAGTTAAAATGTGAGGTTTCATGATAACCTGTTCAAAACTGACTGAAGAAAAGATGTAGAGAAACCCTTCATTGACTTCCTGAGAGCATCCATTATTTGAGTATCAGCATTAGGTGCCCTGTAGTTTTGGAAAATTCTACTACATTTCTGCATTTTTAGTTCACTAAGTACTACAGATTTGCCTCCAAGTGACTGAGAGTCCCATGCAGGGCTGAAGGTCCCAAGTCCTAGATCTCAGAAGTAATTCAAGGTCCTAATTTTAGCTACCAGCTTGGAAGCAGAAAATTAGAAGCTTCCTTGTTTAAGCTTTCAAAGGAAATTGGAGAAGTGAAAATGTGAGGTTTCTTTTTTTTTTCTATTTCTATTCTGAAATTTGAAACAGCTGCCACAAAATGTTTATAACCATACATAGTGCTCAATAAATGTCTAAGCTTGGAAGGAACTATGCATGAATTATGTCTGATTTATACGTTAAATAAAAATAGAAAGAGCCAGTTGAATTTTAAATGTTCTTCCTACATTCAGTAAGCCTTGAAATTACAATGTCTGCAGAATACTGCCTACAAAAACGTCTAATGCAGTGCATATACTATATCAAAATATTTTAAAAGCGTTCCAAGAGTTTATCAGATCAGGCAAATACTTGGGCATAGTTAAACCTTCATAAATTGGCTTTTCATAGGGAGAATTCTTGGCAAATAGTTTTATTTTTAAGCTCACCCCATAAAATGCAGACCAAGATTAACCATAAGAAAAGGTCTGAGCTGCAAGTAATTGCACTTGGGAAGGTCAATAAACACGCTAGGCACATAACCTTAGCCTGCAGGAACCAGACCCCAGCAGTGAGGCAGAACAAGTCCCTGCCGAGCCCCGGGCCCTGGCTGTGAGTGGCAGATCCCAGGCCAGCTCTGAGAAGGCCAAATCTTCAGCTCATCTCCACTGGGGAAATCAAAAGTGTTTGATTACAGCATCTTTGGAGAGGTGGGAGCAGGGCCATGCTACGACCCTGATCACAGACTCTTCTTGATGGGCTCGCTGTGTCAGCCAGGGCTGACAGCCTTCCAAGTTGGAGACAAAACTCGGGACTCTGGTGTTCCTAAACACCCCGTCTTTCTGCCCCTGCTGAAGAGAGTCAGGCTTTAAAGAACAGGCTTCAGGAGCTGAAGTGCAACTTTCACACTGGGTACAAATAAGTCTATAAAGTCATACTAGAGTTTTGACTACACCTCAGGAGATATGTGAAGCTACCATTTAAAAAGCAGTATCATTATTTATCTTTATTAGTCACAAAATACTTTGGTAGATACTTTTGCTGCTTCTTTGGAAGATTATTTTTAAACTGCAGATAACTCTTCAGTCACACTTACTGATTTAACTTAGAAGTGATAATACTTGGACTATTTGACCACAGGGAGTGAAGATATTTAATATTTTGTCTTCCAGTTTATTACCCACCCCAGACAAACAAAGCAAAATAAATCCATTAAAATATAATTTTAAGAAGACTATTCCCAGGTTTTGTTAGCTAAATCACATTTTTGCAATTAATGTGATTGTTACAAACATTTCAGGCCCTGCTCAAAATTGTTTGTGTATATCAAAATAAAATAGCCTCATCCCAATTTTATGGCACAGCTCTGTTGTTAGAAAAATATTTCAGCAAAACAACAAAATCAAAACAAAACCTTGCGGTTTAACTCCCTAAATAACAGGGGTAGTTTAATTTGAGCTGTCTCCACCGCAGCTCTGTGCATAATGAAAGTGCTTCCCAACTCTCTCTGCACAAACACAAGCACTGTCATTTCGGTCCTTCCTTGCTGTGCTCTCCCCACCAGCACAGAAGCGCACTCTGCGTGCCCCGTCACCCCAGAAGCTGAAAATTTCCTAGTTTTACAGACATGAATCATATTTTTGTGGAGGCGGGGACAGAGCAGCTGGCTCCCCAACTGACCCAAAGGCACGCTCAGATGTTGTGTTCCTAAGTGGGTGCCTGTCCCTTTGGCTGGGGGATGCAGCAGACAAAGTGCAGTGTGCTGGTCCCATTGCCCCCTTGTTCCACCTCCTCCAGAAGCTGGTTTGTCTTAATTTAACTTGGGCAGGCAAGATCTGGGATATCACTTTATGCTCTTACCCTCGTAATGAGCCCCAAGAAAACCTCAGAAGCGGCTCTGACACCCATGAAGGTCTGTGCTCACACAAGAACCCTTTTACCGATGTGCTCCAAGTTTGGAGTTGCTGGTACAAGATACAGCCCTTTAGTTGTGCAGTTTATGCTCTGAGGGTAGAACAGGGTAACTACCTGCCGTGCAGCCAGCCTTTGCTAAGGAGCAGATGTGCCATCGCAGTTGCCTCAGGGAGCTGTAACTGAATCCTCTGGGGAAACCAACGCACTGACACATCAACCCCACACCTGGGAGACCTGACAACATGGAAATAAGTTAGCGTAGCCACATTAATGCCAAGTTCATTAGAGACATGGACCACATAAGAAGCCCTCCATCCGCGTGAGGAGCGCCGGCTTCTTCACACTTTGAGAAGAAACACGCAAGAATAGGAAACCCTCCCCAAACCCGCTGGGCCCTTTGCAGAGCTACAGAATTCTGCAGTCCCACCACATGAGTAACAGCTTACTACAAACCTGGGGGGAAAAGGAGCTGAAGCCATCCCTTTCTACAGCTTCGGCACAGGATAAATACAACCAGCAGGTGAAATGCTTCCCTGCTCAGCTTGAGCAGCAGCAGCCAGCTGCTGGCACTGCTCCAGAAGGCTTCTGCCTGCATGATCATAATGGGTATTTTACCCTTTAATGTTAATAGTGTCTTCATAGTATTTATTTTTCTTAAATTAAAAAAAACAACCCAAACTTTTAGTTCTAGGCCTTCCCTTGTTCCTCTGCTATCCATGGTGATTTTGCCACTGACAACAAAAAAAGAGGACCAGAGCCTTTAATGCCCTACTTTTAAGCGTTAATACATTTATAGAAGACTACACAAAGAAGCGCTGAACAGCAATTACACATTATTAGAGCTATACAATATTTGTACATGTTGCTAAAACAATGCTGCTAAATGAAGAAGCTTTATTAATTTAGAGGTTTTGGCTGCTGTTATTAAAAATATATTTACCTGAAAGAAAATTCAAGTATTTAATTTTACAAATGACTTAAAATACAGCAGTAAGCAAGATAAACTATTGCTTTTTATGTTTATACAATTTTTTTGGCATAACATTGCCATACAGTTACAGAATTATAAAATGTATCTTTATAGTGCATTACAAATCCAGAAACTGGTTACCACTCCTACCACATACATTTCGGTATTTGGTACTACCAAACATGCACGGCATTCTGTAATTAAACACTGCAAAGGAATACAAAGAGAGCGGGACCATTCATAAAAACTGACATGTAGCTGTTTCATTTTGCAAGTTTAAATTGTTGGGGTTTGCTTTTTTTCTTTTAATGCGCTGTTTTCTTAGAATACATTTTTAACAAAGTCGTCTAGGGTATTTCCAAATCTTATCAGTGCAGAACTATACCTAATCATCTGTTGCTGAACTCAAACTATATAAAGGGCAAACAACCATGGAATAGGTTAAAACACAGAAAAAAGAGCAACTAATGATTAGCAAACATGCTTCAGCAGATCCCAAAAATATAAGTGCCATAACCTTTTTTACTGCAAAACAGTAATTTTCACATAGTCACAGTAGTGAATACATTCAGTATAGTTCACAATAAACTTTAGTTGATGAATATGCCACTAGACCTGTAAGCATGGTAGAATTAAAAAGTACCAAGTTTCTAAGAAGAGACTTCTTTCAGAACAATTTGCCAAGTTATTTCATATCAAACAGTTTAACGTTTATTTATTGAAAATAAATATAAAGGTGATTATAAGTGCAAAGCCACAGGAGGTCTCTTTTTAATTGATCTCTATAGCTTTTGAACTGTATTTTAGGAGTCCATTAGGTATGGCATGTATTAAATATATTCTTTAAAATAAACTCTCGCTTTCCCCAATGGTATTAAGTAAGTACACTTAAGAACATGAGCTGTAAGGAACAGATTTAAGGAAAAGAAAGTTCACAGGCAATACAGAGCACAGAGATATTAGAGACACAATTCACATTTCCCTTCAATAATTGCACCTAAATCCCTGTTAGTAGTGAATCTATTATGTTGACCACGATGTGAGTGGAGGGCAGATTGTCCATGCTTAGGCCTTTTTGACCCATCCTTCATTTTCAGGCTCTGATGGCCATCAAAACCACCTTTTCAGCAGCTACTGCAATTGCAACTGAAACTGGGGACACATATCAAAGTAAGTTACCAAAATGTGGAATGAGGACTGTGGTTCTCAGCAAACCCCAGACAGTATTTCTGTCTTCTACGTGATCACAACGTTACACCCATTGATGCTGGTGTCTCCAAATTCAGAGGTACCTCACTCAGATAAGCTAGGAGTAGGTTTCACCTTTGACGGATCTTGCTTTTACACTAATAGCAAAAGAAAAAAAAAATCTGCTCTGCAGTTGGAATCTGACTTTTAATAATTCATCCAAAAGAATTTATGTGTAAAAATATATTCAGAAGGGACAGTATTATCTTACGTAATATTGCCATCAACATAGGACAAGTTTTCTGCCTAAGCAGGTATCATGTCTAAGGACAGAAACACGGGACATTTTCTGCCTAAGCAGGTATTTTATCATTAGAAATTCCCACAGCTTTTAAAAACTTACTTGAAGTGGATTACTCTTCATCTTACAGTAACCATGTTCAAATGCACTAGCAATTCTTGAATAAACAAATCTGAGACAAACAAGATATTACTTTTTCCACACAAAACATACTTAACACATGGAACTCACAGCCACAAGGGACTGTGGAGGCTGAATGAAACCATGAGTTCAAAAATGGAAAAATTCCTGGAGAAAAATAGGGTCACTTTATCTGTCCTTTGTTTCATACTATCCATGGGTAGCCACTGCTGGAGGCAGGATACAAGGCTAGAAACATCTCTGCTTCTGATCCACACTGGTAGTTCTTAGGATGATGTACATCATTAGCGTGATATTTTCCCACTTTTATTAATGCCAAAATTTACTTCACACACTTGCATCTTACTCATAAATACAGCTTTTGTCAAGGAAATTCAATATGATATGTTACCTGTAAAAGTATGGTGTAATAAGAGTTACTTTTTCACTTAAACATATACTGTAATTTGTGATTAGGACCATCACAACTGTGAGGAAATAATTCAAATAACCAGATATACATAAATTTTATTTAAAAAAGACCAAGAGCTGTTTTCCATTTAAATTTAGTAAATCTCCCTTGCCTTATTGAAGCATCCATCAAAATTATACAAAGCTTCTAAGGTCTGTAAACTTTCTGGTTATAGCATAGGTATATGCAACTGCAGATTATTAGAATTATCCTGAAATAATTTACTGAGGCTTACACTAGGTTACATGAAATATTAACTATGATTATACAAATACCGAATACACCAGACTGCTGCAATCTTAGAGCAGGAAACTGAGGAGCTGACCAGGGAACAGCTCTCAAAGGTTTATTGCAAATATTTTTAGCATCCTTCAGGATCATGCCTTTAAATATGAGCAATACGGACACCAAGAACTCAGTTCTGCTCCTAGATATGTGCACACACGTAACTGCTCTTCTTATCTGGATGGTCTGTGGTGCACACCTCATGTACCCAAGTTTCAGTTTCTTTGCCAACAGAGCATCAGGTACTGAGGAACAGTTATGCCCTCAACAGTAGGGTACAAGCTATAACTAATCTTAAAGTGCTGCATTTCTGTTTGATCTGTATGATTGCTTTCACGTGTATGTGCATACTCAGCAACATTTTGTCAAGTTGTGTATCCTCTCACCACAGGATACTTGAAATCAAATTCACAGGTGCGTGCATATACACACTATTCCCACTTCACAGTGCCAGAGGCTATTCAGATGTACTTATTAGAAAAGAACCCCTGTGTGGGAAGTTCTGTTCAGTTAATAAATGAATAGCTCAGATTCTAGTAAAACACTGGGCCAAAATACATTATCGTAGTAAGTACACAGAAATCCCTGAACACTTAAGCGTACAGCAAGACAGAACCAAGTTTTACAGTGAGCAAATGTCCTGATTTTCTTTGCACATCCTCAGTTTGTGAAATAATGGTTAAATAACTAAGTACTGGCATTTACGAGAATACAATCATTTCAACATGTATTGTACTGTAAATCTGAAAGCCAATACTTAGAAACTTCAAGCATGGGGTGCTTTTGGTTGCTAAGGCCATGATTCTGTAATGAAATGCATACAGTGCACGCACTTGATCCTCATAAATCTCAATGGGATGCTACACTGTATGATTGTCCTATGATGAATTCTTCTTTTAAGCACTTGCAGGATCAGGAGAAACAACTCCTCATGAAAAGAATGATAAACCATCACAGTTTACATAAAGTAAAATTTGTTAGTTAAAGCTGAAGTGTCCCATGGGAGTAGTTCTGTTGATAAAGCTATAAGACAAAGATTACAGAGTGCTGGAGCCCACCTGACACAAAAAACCTCACTTGCCTAATCCCCATAGTTC
Organism: Limosa lapponica baueri; assembly: GCA_002844005.1. Classification (NCBI taxonomy): domain Eukaryota; kingdom Metazoa; phylum Chordata; class Aves; order Charadriiformes; family Scolopacidae; genus Limosa; species Limosa lapponica. The sequence continues at coordinate 13,255 of KZ510947.1, read as the reverse complement.
TTTGTAGGCAATTGGTACGCCACTACTCTTCTCACTTCTATGAAAACTGCTAGAAATACACTAAGTTGCAGATTTAAAAAAAATAAATAAAATAACTGCAGAGTGATTAAGGATACGAGACACAAAGTTCTCAACTGTATTTTCAGATACACTGGGCCCTTAATGCAGACAGCCCTGCCAGATTAAAAGTACATTAAGTACTTAATTATGAGTGGAGAACCAGCAAGCATGTATAAGTGAAACTTGTACCACAGTAATAGAACATCATACTGCAGAGAAATCTTTCGGACATCCTGAGAGCTTTCTGGTTTAAAAGATTTCCCTTTTGTTTTTGTTCAATAGACCAAAGATGAAAGATCTCCTGAGGTCACTGATGTTCAATCAAATTAAAGTATATATATAATAACATTCCCAGCAAACTTTGTTTCACTTGAACACTATGCATTTTTTTAAAGTGTTTAACCTTAATACTGAAGTCCATAAATAGAAGGCTCTGAATAATTTCCTACCTTACAGGAAATATATATGTTATATATATATTCCTTATAGGAAATATATATGTTCCTCATACACAGGGTATAAATTTTCCCTATGCCATTCAAGAAATAACTATGTAAAAACAGCACTATTAAGTTGGCACAGTTAGGCACTCAAGATTTCAAAATTCATAGGCAGCACATAAAGTTGTCCTCCCTGTGCGTACACGTAGCGTCAGAGTCCTTACCTACACGGACCAACTTCATCTCAGCATTTCCGGTCCCCTTCTGCTCTGAAGGTCAGAGGCAAACATGAACAAGGGGATCCTAGTTCAAGTCCAGGGCATTGTGAAAGGCTTCTTAGCATCTTTCCAGTTTTAAAGAAGTGGTGGCTGCGGGAGGAATTCTCTAGGGCATTTCTGCTCAGACAGACTTAATGCCTGCTTGAACAATCTGGGTTAACCTTAAAAAAACCACAGGTATATGCATTCCTTTCCTTTCAAGTCAACACAGAAGAAGGAGGGATACATCTTCCTTTTTCCCTGCATCTTTAGGATGGAAAGAGCCTAATCTTTTTCCACGGGTACCAAGCTCTAACTGTCACTCTATTTGATCCCAAAAAACAGAGCTACCTGGGGAAAGCAATGGATGATGTGCTGCCAGGATGGGAATTAGTGAAACAGAAAAATACAAGACATTTTGCCTATGCTCTGCAACCCCTGAAGACTTTCTCATTTTGAGTTACGAGACTTGAATGAAGTCCTGTAGCACTCTGACACTCAAACTGTAGTCAGCCACTTGCCTCATAATGTTTCATAGAAAATATGTTAAAGGCAATAGATAATATATACACTTTAAAATAGAAAATACATACAGAAGTTTTAGATTGTTTTAGGACTGTAGAAAGTGTGAGTTCTACCTGCATTATTTTTTAATTCGTATTCTACAAATTAACTTGCTGGGTACTATCTTGTTTGACTGAATGGCATGAAGGCAGAAGAGGCTACTCAGGGAAAGCAGACAATTCTTCAGTGAAGAAAGTTGGGAAAGATCTTATTTGGGAAATTTCTACAGGCTGGGCTCCAGCCAGGCCAGTAGACTGGCCTGCTCAGGTTTCAGCCAATTATCAAAACAACATTAAGCTGTGAAAGACAGCAAAGAAAGGAAACAGACAGCTGTAAGGAAGCATCAGGACTGCCTTCCTCTTCCAGACCAGCAACAGGGTATTCAGCGTTGTGCAGACCTTACCCTAACTGGCCAAAAAACACTCAAGTTCAGGTAAGATCCAGCTGGACATGCCTTGTGACGTTTTCTCTGATGGCTTTGATGATTAAGCAGTGCTTTGTGGTAAACACACTGCTTTACAGCTGTCCAGAGGCTTTTTGGGTGCTGAATCCAGCTGGGGGATTTGTTGTATTACAGCTGATCAACAGAGAGCTTTCACACTGAGACCAAATCTGAGTGATCAGAGATCCCTCCCTGCAAATTAGTAGTAGTAACAACTAAGTCAAGAGAAGAGAGAACTTTACAGGGACTAAAAGTCTAAAGTGCAACTTCCCTTGTACCCAAAAGTTCTGGATACAGTTTCATATGCCGTTAAATATGAACATAGTTCCTAAAAATAAATATCCACTAGGGAAAAAACCTGTGCTCTTGAAAACAATTTCTAGTCATTTCATAAAAGGAAATCAATACTCAAAGCATATTAAAAGAAACCTAAAAATTCTGATGTTCCAAGGCTTTTTAGTAAGTTATGCTTCTTTCTATTTTTTAAGAAAAAAATACTGGATTAATTTAATGGCAAAAAAATAGATAAGCTTTTTATGCAATCTATCTGGAAAAGATAATTAATTTCTTAACTTTGAATATACATGATTCTTTTAAAAAGCCACACCTGGTTGACTGCTGATAAACTGAGGTTGAGAAAAAAAAATTAATTAACCTAACAGAAGCCTAATCTGATGCATTCGCAACAAGCACAGCCTCATGAACATTTTGTATTATGCTAGATGGAAATTTCACCCAAAATGAAGGAGCAATGAGTAATTTGCTTCATCAACATGAAACTTAATGATTATTAACCTCAGACTCATGATTTGAGCTCATCCTTGTTTTTTGTGGTGGTCCCCCCTGAAAGCGTATCCTTCTCAAGGTTATCTTGTAGATCTGCTGACGTGTTATTTGAAGAATTCTCAGTGTCACATAAATCCTTCTCTATAGTGCCTGAGTGATTTCCACCGTCAGCGTTCAGATTTTCATCATCCTTTTTGGAATGAGAAGCGTCCTTTCTGTCTGAAGTACTGTAAATTTGTTCTGATTTTGAAAGTTGACTGGTATCAGTATCACCATTCTTTTCACTGTTCTGCCTAACAGCATCACAGTTCGTTTCTTGTTCATCCTGGTCGTTTTCTTCCCCATTTTTTGTGAGTTCTACCTTTCTTTCTTCAGTTGTTTTACCAGCTGAGCTTCCGCTTGCCAATGTATTCTTAGGCTCTTTTGGTTTCTTATGCTTAGAAATATAACTATTGTGAATAGAAATTGGAGATGCTGGCTTTTTATTTGTTTTGCTTCCCTCTGACTTCTGTTTTCGTGGGGGTCCCCAGATAAAATGCTCTGAGGGCATATAATGTTGCTGGGCAAATCTCAGGAGTTTCCTCCTTTCTCTTCGGTCTCTAATAGTATACACAAAATATTCTAGAGCACTTTGCTTAATGTTGGGAATGGTATCTTCCACAAGAGCTTCATGGAGAATAAATTTTACTAGGGGAGATTTGAAACTCTCATATCCAAGCTCACCAAGACTTTTCAGAATTCGAGTGATTCTCAAGTAGTTGTGTTGAGACCTTTGGAAGAAAAAGGTGAAAAAATTCCATTGAATCAGAAAAAAACACCACCTTACAGATACAGAACTGGAACTGCAACTCCTCATTCTTTTTTATCACTCCTAGTTTGTACTTCAGGCTTCCTGTACTTTAATTTCTCACAGCTGCTGAAGCTTGTTAGCACCCCCTTTGCTAGGATGTTGTGAGTGAAAATTAGTGTCTGTAAAATACACTGAGGCAACAGGCTGAAAAAAACCCATAAAATCAAAGCGTGTACTGATTTTCATTTCTTCTGTTGTATGTATTCTTTCTGAGGAGAAAACTTAGTCACTTTATAAAATATGGGGGTTTGTAGTGTATTGCAGTAATACAACTACAGAACAGGATTCATTGCACTTTCCCTATTTAAAAGCTGGGTCTCCAGTCTAGACTAGCTACCTGCACTTCTGATACAGTCAGTGCTGGGAGAAAAACAGGCACCTCTGGAGAGCAAGTCCCACCGTTGTAAGAAGTGTAAAAGATAAACAGAACGAACTATCTTCTGGAAGTGCTCGTGAAGAGCTCTTTCCCTCATAAAGTATACTTAAGTAAACAGTAAAACTTAAATGCCTAAATTTTAGAAGGCTAAATTACGTAAAAAGAGTCCCAGTTCCCGACTTAAAACTGTGTAGCTCCTCACTGGTGAGAATATAGGAATTACAGTGTAAAAACGATCAGTGAGTAACATCTTGGCTTCCTGAAACCGTTTTATCTGTTGCCTGAGTCTGAGTCCACACCTATATTGGCCCATATAATATTTAAGTAAAGTTAATAACAAATTATTCCCATTATTCACCCGGAATTATCCGTCAGCAATTATACCTACAAACTTTCATTTGGATGGGAGAACAAAACACTGCAAGAAAACAATCTTCAGCTCTACAGTCAGAGGTATTACAAAAGCGATTGCAAGATTTGAAAAGAGATTTTGACACAATTAATCCACATGGGAAAAAATTCAGTGCAAACCTATGCTCTACACAATGCCGATGAAAAAGCGACACATGCTACTTGCAGAAAGCTGGGCTAAAGTTTGACTTAATGCATGTCTACATCTCTCCACTTAAGCATTGCAATTAACAAGTATTAAAAACATAATATTTCATGTTTTGAAAAGGGAGTGAAATCTTGTTGTTTAGCTTTCATACAGGTGTGGAGAATTTGATTTTTCTCAAGAAAAAATGTGTGCAAAGATAAGCGACTCTTTCTTTTCAACTGAGAGGCAAGGCTTTGGGATCAGGTGAAAATGTGCTCAGTAGCACGACAAATAAACTCATCTGGAACTGAGATCTTCTTCAGCACCATCTGAAGTTTTATTTTCAAAGAATTCAATGATGTCAGCTAGACTGGTACTGGGTGAGAAGCAGAATCAAAAAAAAAGGGGAAGGAAGAATGTACACATACAGACATAAACCAGGCATTGACTATTTTTTTTTTTCTCTTTTTCCTGGCAATCTTTGGAAAATATATCTTCCCTTTCTCTAGAAAACAAAAGGCTAAAGAGATTCTATGACAATTCCAGAAAGTAGAGTGCATGCCACTACTTACTCATTCAAATGTTGAAATCTTTCTTGCCAGTTAGCAGCTCGTGCTACATTTCCAGTTTTATCAATTAGTTTTATTCCAAAAAACTCCAACATCATTTTGTAAGCCAAAAGGAACCTTCTAATTGCTTCTTTTGTTTTCTTGAATTCCTAATAAACAAAGAATATGTCCAAAATTCTAAGTGGCACTAAAGCAAGTATTTCTGCATTGTATAAAACGACTCTACGTAACAAAAAGCAGTTATGTATCAAAATTAATGTGATAGTTTGTATTGAGCTCAATTTGTATTACCTCAATTTCATATGTAGTTAATTCCTTAGCATAGAAGTTCAGACCTTGCTCCCTCAGTGGGAAAAGCCTGTTAAAAGAAAAAGGGCATTATGGCTCACAGAATATGAACACTTAATCAAAATCATGTTTTGAAACAGAAATAGGTAATAAGTGACCAACCACTGTATGTAAGTGTGGTTATGTTCCAGTTTTTCATAGTCTCCTTTCCATTTATTTAGAACTTCTTCAATATAAACCCCTGCATAAAAATAATTTGAAAAATGTTAGGTAGCCATCAAAACCAGCATTCACCTACATAAAGTACATGCCATGTTAACATAATGATAGAATACATGCTTTAATTCTCTTGCACATACTATGTGAAATAAGGTCTGTTACAGCCATAAATACATTCATTTTAATTTAAAATTAATTTAGTTACTAAAACTTAATTAGAAGTAAGAGATTTATCGAATTTCAATGTAAACAAAACCAACTGGCTTATACTGAATTAGTTACCAGCAGAAGGTATGTGACAATAACCTCTGTAAAATATACTTCCCCAAAAGTTCTCCTAATCCCTTTATCACACTGGCTGGTAATTAGCAAACTACTCACATAAAATATCACATGGTGAGTCACCTGTCCTAGCTTTAAGATGACAAAATGCTGCACGTACATATATAAAAAATAAAATATATATATACACATATATAATCTTACTAGAAGAAAGCCTTAACTCTAAGAATTCTCCCATTCCAGGAATCTCTCCAGCTACAAATAACATTACAATTGGGAAATCTTTCACAATTAGCTGTGGCCAAGAGTCTCGCTGCCATTGTTATGAGTTTGACCTTGGGTTCTCAGGTCATGCTCAACAGATAAGAATTTCAGCTTTTACTGATCTCAAAAGTTGTGGAGTTCAGTCAGTTCCTCTTGGAAAGACACAGCAATAGAAAAAAGGGGACAAAGTACACACATAAAAGGAATTAATCATTCTTCGCACTGAGACCATGCTCATGAAATTCAGTGACGGGCCAGGGCACTTTTCCAGGCACTGCACAAATACACAAAGTACATAAAAGGATGTTTTTCCGAAACCTGTACCATCTCTTTCCATGAATGAACATTCAATGTTAGTCTGTTTCTGCTCTGAAACCAACAACAGTTTTACCACTGCCGCACAGCCTCTCCCAAAGTCAAATAGCACAGGAATGGCCTAATAAGCCCAAAGCCCCACACAGATAGTCTCCTACGATACATTTAAGATCTCTCTTTGTCCCTCCAGTGAAAATTTCCACTTGAGTCTCAATAACAAAGGAGAACTCATCTGGTACTTTTCTTCAAGAAATGGAAAAAGTGGCCAGTCAAAGGAACTGCTAAGAACATGAGGTTTCCAGTGCAGGCAAGGCTGGAAAAGGACCTTGCAAGGAGGACCCCCCGCCATCACCACACTGTATCCAACCTAAATTTCAAGTATTGGAAAACTTGATAATCAGGCCACCTCCGACTCAGAACCACAAGCTAAATCTGTAGGTTATGAAATAAAACTTCAGAACTAGCATTGCACTAGAAATGTTTTATTTTAGTAACATCAGTAGTTACCTAACATGGTAGCTTTGACTCCCTCTGAACGCCCTCACAGATCCCCAGACTTAGGTCAAGGTGGTGCTGCTCTTTCCCATTCTCAATAAAAACTTCTACATAACTAGAGCTCATAGCCATATCAACGCTTCCGTCTCCATGGCCTATCAGCTACCTTTGACACTTATCAACTGTGGTTTTGTCCTAAAATATTAAGAGAAATTTTATTCTTTACAAATTTTAGGGGGGAAGCCCTCCTCTGCCTTTCATGACTATCTCTTCTTGTGATCAATCCTCTTGAATTGCTCCTTCATTTTACACTTTAAAGGATCCTTCCCTTCACTCCCCTCCCCCCAACCTTTTCTGGCTCTGTTTTAGGTTCAGGTGGTCCTCAGGTTCACATGGATCTCTGTGCCCTTCGCTTTCTTCCTGTATCTGTTCTGTGTAATGTCTCCTAAATTTGCTACCTCCATACCGGTAATTCACAGATAAAACTCTTCTTCCAGTCAAGCTAAAAACACAGTCTTCACCATCTGCCTGTGGATATTGAGATAAAGTTCAAGATGATTAAAACAAAGGTCTTATCTTTCTTTCACAGAACCTGACTTGTTTTCTCACTTGCTAAGGATATTATCACTATCTTGCCTATAAACAGCTCATCTTCAAACTTCCTATATGTACATCTTTACATCCTTCTATATAACATGTCTTCCCATCCAGCTTCCTATCAGAACTTTGATGTTTTGCATCTCAACATCTTATTTCCTTGAGAAGTGCCCTCTTGTCATGCTTATATCTACCCTGAATGCTGCTGGTAAGATCATGTTTCTAGACTGCAGCTTTTTTATATTGCCTTTTTTTTTTTTTTTTGCTTTGCATTCTTCCATTGTGAAGCCCTTTTCTGTAACATCAGACAAAAGCTATACACCTTTACTTCCACAGCCTTTTGTGACCTGTCCCTTCCTACCTTATCAGAACCCATTTGTTGCTATGAGACTGATCCTGCCTCAATGGCAGCCTCCACGTCTCACTTCTGTACTCCCATGTGCACTTTGGTATTTCCTCCCAAGCTGCTTTCATGCTGAGAGGATCTTTCTGCAAACACCTTCAAAGTAACCTCCTCCTCATTCTTTTAAAACTCTAAAAAGCTTATTTTTGGCCTACAAAATTTTTTGTGCCAATGGCTAAGCTCTCGTGACAGGTAGACTTCTGTCTACCATTCTAAGACTAGTTTATTGCCTCCTGCTTCACCATCTGTCTGCAACCCTCTTGTCTCCCATACTTTGCTTGCAAACTCTCTACAGCAGGGTTTGTCCTCTTTTAGCTCATCCTGTGTTTGTGCAGAACCTTTCATATGAGGTTCCTGCTCCTCTACTAGAACCATTAGGCACTTCGAGAAATGATTTTATTATCATTAGTACAATAATTACACATGAGGTAGTTACAACACATTCTTTTTTCCTTACACAGTGCTAGGGATAACACCCATATCCTTGCCACTCTTACATAAGCAGTAAGAGTTTGTGCAGTACAGTGGAGCAACTTTATCTTTCTTTAATAAGAGATAGAGCCACTACTGTAAAACGGTGGTACAAACAAGACCCTGTATTGCATCATGCTGAAAATGCATGAGAAAAGCATTACCTCCCTAGAGCGAAAGCGAACTCTGGATTAAGCAAAACCTGCTCCCATGTTATCAACATTACTCCAACATGGGAGGTTCAAGTCATACAGTATGTAACTAAACACCTTTAATTTGTCAGCACCACAATTATCACTACAGTTTCACTTTGTTACTATTATTAGCAAGCATTCTTTTGTTATCACTATTATTGCCACAGATTACTCACCATCAGGTTTAAAAGGGATTTTATTTTTGTAAAAGCGGAGATTACACAAGTCATTTTGATATCGAAGATCTTTAAAGTTCTGCTGAAAGAAAGCAAATAGGGCATTATCAGCCTACAAACACCTATCAAGAATATCCAGAAAGTGACGCTGTGCTCTCTGAATAATTTAAGGACAAAAAAATTTCTGAGTTTCATGAAAACTGGAAATCACTTAGAATTACTCATGCATTTGAAGATTCAGTTTAAGGATCTGCAAGTTCCTTCTGGCTGTTACCTTCTCCTACCGAGGCAGAAGTTAGAGCAGCAAGCACAACAGCACCTTGACTCTGGTCTCAAGGAACTTCCAAGATGCAAATAACAGTAAGTCCAAACTCTCCTCTACCATCTTTGATGCTCAAGGAACAAGCCCTCTTCTGGGCTCCTACTGCTGTTCCCAGCTGTCTTGGTTTCAGCTGGGAGAGAGTTAATTTTCTTTCTAGTGACTGTTGTGTTTCAGTGTTTATACTATTCAAGGAGTTGTTTCAGCTTCCCATAGAAACTGAGAAGGAGCCTAGACAGAACAATGGAATATTTCACCCCGTAGACATCATGGAGGTGGGGTGGGGAGCAGGGATCTGCAATCACTGCTCAGGTCGAGTTGGGCACCCAATTCACCAGGCGGTGAGAGTGATGTGCCTCTTGTATATTTTTACCATTATTATTGTTGTTATTATTTTCCTTTTCCATTATTGTTCCATTAAACTGTCTTTATCTCAACCCACAAGTTTGCAGTTTTTTTTTCCTTTGCCCTTCTCTTCTTCCTCTTCTTGGTGGGGGAAAAGGGGGAGTGAGCGAGCAGCTGCATGGTCCTAGTTGCTGGCTGGGGTTAAACCATGACAACACCTAATGCGTTTGCATGTACACGTGGGATGAAATGATGTTGCACTAGTTTCAGTCTTGCCCCACTGGCATATGTTGGGCCTCTGCATCAGCTTTTTGATTCTTCTCACTTCTCATGTTTATTAGGGACCAGAAAGGTTCAGGAATGTTTAGGTTGTGTGCTATCTTCTACTAAAAAGGCAATTTCAAACCATAAAATATTCTTACTGGATACTGGTGTCGGTACTTGTATAAATCTCTTGCTGCGTAGAAGCTTCTCTTTGGCTTGGCTGTCAGCTCAGTTCCATCACCACTCTGAAACAGTTAGAAAGTAGATAATAACCATATACAAACACACTAAATAATGAATTTGTGCAATATTAAAATAATTATTTTTCATTATGGGTTTCAGGAATGTTAATGTACAGAAGTGTATGCATTTGCCTACTGTTTGGTCAACCACTGAAAATCTCCCTGCTGAATACTTAACACCGCACAATTTAAACCTAAGTTTAATTCAATTTTTAATTTAAACCTGAATTAAAAAATAAAATAAAATACAAAAGCAAGACTATGAAATGTCCTTCCAATGAGACTGAATTTGATTTAAATCAACAGGCTGATCGTCACTTCCAAATGCAAGACTTCAAAGTAACTTAGCAAGTGCTAGCACAAGATGAAAGAAGTAATCAAACATGAAAATGCAGAGACACTACTCATTTTGAACAGGAAATCATACTACTTGCAAGGACTATTTGTCATGTGTAAATTTACTTAATTGCTATCATTGCATCCTGGGGAAGAAAACTAGCAGCCCTGGACAAGCTAAATTGCAGTTCTGATACCTTGAACCATTTTATATTATTTGTTTCTCAGAACTTAAAGCCTAGTAAGAAGAACCACTAATCCCAAAACAAAGACCTGCTTAGAGAAAATATATGCGTACAAGAATTTGTACTGGCCCCCAGGTATTTGGGCGCTGTGACCTGAAACAAGCAGAGCCCATCAAGGTCAATGGACATAATCCTACTGACTTTAGAGAATACTTGAAAAAGCTGCATGCATTTAAAAAAAAAACAAACAAACAAAAAACAAACAGAAAATGAAGCTTTAGCGTACAGAGACTCCAGCTTGCTACCAACAACTTTATTTTCTTTGCAATTTCTTTGTAACTGCAGCAAAGACCTTTGTATTCTTCAATCTCATAAAATAAGTCTCTACACTAAACCAAAGGCCAAATGGGAAAAAAAATAAAATTCATTCCACTCCTTGCAATACACATGTAATAGGTTAAAATCAAGCCTAAAAAGGAAGTTCCCTGTGACCACACTGGACATTTACCTTTATTATTGCCCAGCCTCTTGCTTACCAATGGCATATTAATGACAAACAAGTATCTGTTTCCATTTCTCCCTTCCAAATCTAACAATTCTATGATTCTGCGGTTCCTTTTGCAAGACCAGCTTTGACCATACCTACAGGCAAAAGATGGTCACTTGAATAAGCAACACCCCTTGACACTCGGTTATCAGGCATTAGTATCACCATTGCAGAAAAGGGAAAAATGCTTATGCTTAATTTTGCAGTTTTTGCAACAAATGTAAACTCAATACATCTAACAGGGTACAAAAAAAAAAAAAAAAGACCTAGCCGGTCCACCCTGCATTCACCTCTAACTCCAGCAAAATTCCTGGCAAAGCAACCCTTTCTTACTTCAGGGTCAGCATTTTCAAAGCTTCTTAAAAGACAGAAACTTGGTCTGAAAATTCCTTACCTCGGCCCCGCCAAGGAGTCATAAACCCCTTGCCACGCATGATCCAATACTTTGATTTTTTTTTTAACCCACTTAGTTGAGAGGCCAAGTTCACGACCAGGTTTAAGTTAAAGCAGAACCTCCTCAAGAAACAGCAGCAGCGGGATTGACAACGACTCCAAGGCCTCGATTTTCTAGCGGGAGTAGGTTACAGTAATGATGGGGGGGGAGGGGGCGGGCGGGGAGAGAAACCGGCTCGCCTGTACTTCAGCGGCAGAGCTGGCTATCACAGCCTGTTCCCTACGCCACGGGAAGGTCCCCTCGCCACGGTCCCTCCAGCCGCCGGCAGCCGCCCGGGCCCCTGCTGCGGCCCGCAGAGCGGGGAGGGCGGCAGGCAGCGGGGCTGCCCCGGGCCGTGGGGCTCGGCTGGGCTCCGGGGAGCGCAGCGGGGCAGCAGCAGGAGCGCCCGGCCCGGCCCCGCGGAGCAGAGACACCGGCGCAAAGCGCCGCCCCACGCCCGGCCTCCACCGGCCCGCCGGTGGTACGGCCTCCGGGCCCGCCGGGCAGGGCGAGGCGGGGTCGCGGCCGGTGCTGGCGGTACCTGCTCGGTGATGTTGGCGTCCGCCTCCGCCCGCTCCCCTTTCTCCAGCGGCGGCGGGGACGGGGGCGGCGGGGGCTCCTGGGGCCGGCAGTCTGCGGCGAGCGACTGGGCCGGCTCTTCCCCGCCTCCCGCGGCGGTGCACACCCCCTCCGGCCGCCGCGGTTCACCGCCGGGCTCCGCCGCCGCCTCGGGCTCCGAGTCGGTCTCCCAGGTGGAGTCGCAGTCCTCCACCGTGGTGGGCTCCTTGAAGCTGACCCCGCTTAGCAGGCTGCCCATCAGGCAGGGCAGGGTAGGGCCAGGGCCGGGCCCGCCGCCGCCAGAAGGCTGCGGAGGCCGCGGAGGCCGCCGGCTGGGAGCGGCCGCGGGCTGCCTACGGCTGCGGCATGGCGGGGCGGGGCGGCGGCTAGGGCTGCTCCCTCGCCTGGCCCCAGCCCACGGACACGCGTAGAGGCGGAGCTGGAGGCTCCCCGATTTCCACCGGAGAGGCGCCCGCCCCGCAGCGCCCGCTGCGACCAGCGCCCCCAGCCCTGCGGCAGGGGCGTGCGCGGGGCCCCAGCCGCCCGGGGGATGGTGCCGAGGGGCTGGGGCGGCCGGGGAGAAACGCGCTCTTTCGACAGGAAGTTGTCGGAAGTGTCCCGTCCGAGGAGATTCCGCCTCGGTGTCCCAAAAAGGGTTAGGAGAAAAGCAAGCGGGTGCGGATGTTTGTTGAGAAGAGCAGGGGCGGCAGCTGCCGCAGAGCAGTGGCCTGTGAAGGAGATGCTTATTTGGCGACAGAAGCAGTCATGTTGGCAGCAGACTGCGAACACGGGTTGTCCACTAGACATGGGAAGGGTTGCGGTGAGGTGGACTTCCAGGAATACACAGGCGCCAGAGGAGACAAGACCAGTCGGGGCAATAGAGTGGTACCCAGCCAGTTTCAGCCGCTCCTAAAACTCCTGAGAGTTTGGGGATAAAACTGACATGACACTCAAGGATGGATTTGGCAGGGGCAATGTTAGTGGACTCCCCACCCTCCAGCCCAGCCCAGGAGAAGGGAGGTCAACTGGAGGTGGAGGAAGGCTGAAAATCCTCTCCCAGCAGAGGAGAGGGCAGCAGCAGCCCAGCTGGAGAGACTGCGGCTGGAGTAAGTGTGCGCCGGCTCTGGCCACAGCCTGGAGCAGTCCAGCAGCCATGAGCACGCAGAGATGTCCAGGTTCCCCGTCCCTGCGTCCTGGGGTGCCATAGGACACCCTCTGGTGTCTCCTGCCCCGGGCACCACCGGGGTTACCCACACAGCCAAGGCCCAAAACTCACCCACAGGGTGAAAGGAGGGGCACATGCGGGACAGGGTGGGCACAGGGGCTGGAGCAGGGAGAGGCAGAGGGGTCTCCGGCAGAGGCATGACCTTTCCTTGTTGTCGCAGCCACCTTTCCCCCCCTGGAGCCGCACCAGACACAGAGGAGCATCTACAAGCACGT
>KZ510946.1:0-12081 GCA_002844005.1 Limosa lapponica baueri | reverse complement strand
TGGAAAAACACAAGTAATTCATCAGGGTCAGCTACTTTGTGAAAATTCTGGACCTTGATTAGACATGAGAATGTTAAAATTCCAGTTGGCCAGCAAGGACTGTGGCAGGATCCAAAATGTTACCTCTTGAAACACTTGCTTTAAATCAGCCTGAGCCCTTCGGACAATAAATACCTGGTGTTTTCTCTGCTTTCATAATCACGCTGCTTTACCTTGGTGAAACTGAGAAGACAATCCAACCTTTGTTTCTGATGGTTGCTTTTCATAAATGACCATCTATCTATCTCCAGCAAGCCCAATTATGTTCTTCCATATTAAATTTCCAGTCATTTCACAATTGTCTTTTGTACTGTGTAAATGAACCATATAAGCCTGTAGTAAGTGCCAATCCCAGCAAAGTAAGTCCTGTTTCAGTATATTACAGTTGGTTTGCAGTGCTTCTTGCTATTAGTATACCTTTCTGTCATGGAAAATGAGGTGTATGCTACATTATCAACTACTGAGCTATTACACAGGTTTAGCATTATAGTTTCCACCGATAGCCAATGTTGTAGTTGGGGATGCAAAATGGCTTCCATTAAAAAAACCTGACTCGGTGTTCTCACCATTAGCCTTGGGGTGAAAATTGTCTCCAAACAGAATGAAAGCACTAAGAAAATAAAGAATTTGGCCTGCCACAGTCCTCTTACTGTAGAATCTGCCTCAAGTCTTCTGTCAAGTTACTGAAACCTTAACTTTTCATAAACATGGGCAACTGAAACAAGATACTCTGCAGCAGCAGAACTAATACAGAACGGCTTCTCAGCAGTGAGCAGAAGTTATTGAGTTGCTTTCAGAGCCAGGAAGGTCTTGTGAAGCCAACAGTGTAGTCAGGTTCCAGCAATGCGGTACCTCTGCTAATGAGCCCAGGCAGATCCAGGCTGGCTCTGCATCTGGGCCACATTTGTTCTGGAAGTCACGTAACGCACCTGGGGAGAGTGGTGTTGGTAGTGGTATAAGGCATGGGTGTGCATGTACAGTAGCACACACTGTGAAGAACACTGTGAAAAGCATATAGATGCAAAATGGATAGGAAAACAAACTCTTGCACAGATTAACTTTTTTGGGTGCTGGGCTGCTTGTGTTTCCAGTAAAATTAGAGCTTACAATGAATGGAACTTTCAATTCAAATTCACTGGTTCATTCACAAGAAAGAAGGGACCTGGCTTTGTTGCCCAGGGCTGCTCAGTCCTACTGGAACAGTTGCCCTGCTGAGCTGATTTTGGGTAGTAGAAGAAGTGGTTGGGACGCTTCAGCACTGCTTAGTTTACATGCCAGCTTTCACTCTGTTTCTAGAGAGAGGCTTCCTTTGCAGCAGGAGCTTGCTTCCACTGCAGCATCCAGAGATTGGTTTTGTCCTCCCCAAAGTAAAAGAGCAGGTGAAAGACTGGGAGAACCAAGGAGGAGATAATCAGCAGAAGGTAGAGGGCAATGAGAGGCTGAGTCTGGTCTGCTGTCATGGCATGGACCAGGGACTGGGTCTATTCCTGCCTTCGTGCTGACCTACTTGGACTCAGGGAAACTCACTCGGTCTGTTTCAAATCCCTATTTCTAAGGGGAAGGGAAATACTCCTCTACCTCCACCAGTGTTGCAAGTATAATAGCCCTTATTTATGGGATTTCCTATTATGATGCTTCTTATCCTCTTTCCCCTTGGCTCTAGCTGGACAGGGTACTGGCAGGCTTAAAGGAGGAAGAGGGTCATCCTTTCTCCCCCCTTCCCCTGTAGTGTCCTTACTAAAGAGAAGACAACATTTTCATGACAGCAAGGAATATCTTTGCTGCTCTGAACGTGCCTGATCCAGAAGAGGCTTAGTTAGCTGACTCAGCTTTAGCAGCACTGAAATGAAATTAGCAGGTGTTAAGCCTGTTTTGAAATGCAGCATCACTGTTACCCGATTAATAAAGGCCTAACTCTTTTAAGCTGCCTCTTTGGCCTCCTATAATTAAAATTTTGCCAATACATCATGTCATTCCCTTGGTTTTTCTTATGCCAAAATGAAACTCTCTTTATCGCATTAGCCTCAGTAGCTGGAGGATGCTTGTTACTGAAGGCATTCAGATAGCTCTTGTCCCAGTCCTGTGAAGAGCACAGTGTGTTCAGTTCCTTATGGAGCTCTGCAGGGACCACAAGTGCTGGCTCAAATCCAGGGATGTGCAGAGCTGGGTCTTTCCCATGGCACTTACTGACCACAGGTAGAAGTTAGTTTCTCTGGATGGTTTTGTTTGAGACTTTGGATTCAAAGCCTGCAGTACTCTCCTTGCCCATTTAAACTGAAACCTCATCCAGAAATGATGCACCTGGCTTGCCTCCTGTGCCTTCTGACCAGCAAAATGCTATGGAGGTACAGAGAGACCCATATTCTCTGCTGATGAGTATTATGGCAAATAACATGGCTTTTTTTATTTTTTAAAATTATTTAGGTAGATTGGCAACCCCTTCTCATGCTTTTCTCATTTAGTCTGTGTCATGTAGACTTCTCCCTGTTTCTTTGCTGCAGATGCTGTTGGTGAAACAGCTTCTAAGGAAACAACTGGGTGCAATATATTGGGACACCAGTCCTTGCCTCAGAAGACATGAGTGCTATCACTTCTCTTGTAACCTTCACCTTTCTGGGCTCCTGTTTTCCTCCATCAATTTGTTTACTCAGCCTATACGTTCTTAGGGCAGGGCACGGCTCTGTTCTTCTATGCTGTGTTCAGCATAGCAGAGTCCTGATCTCTTGGTAATGCAACCATAAATCTCTTGGAGAGTTTCCTGACTTGACAGTTATGTGTGCTGAGTCCCATCTTCAGACATTCAGGAACGCAGCAGACTCAAGTATCTCAGAAGTACCAGCAAGACAAGAACAAACACCAGGTTGGCTTTTTGGAAATTAGTGTTTTGATACTCTGTTGTTCAGCAATTACCAGTGGAAAGTAGATGACATTGAAAATGTGGTTTAATGTACTGATGTCTTCTGATAATCTGCCCACTGGTTTTCATGACTAAGTGAGGGCTGATTCTTTCAAGGTGCTGTTCCTACTTGACATCTGAGGTGGACTGCAACATCTGATGTCAACAGAGACGACATTTATCCAACTGCAGAAGGCCTGTACATCACCAAAAACTAAGTCTTATATATAGTGACTGAACCTCACCCTGTCCTTTATTGCCATCTAACCATGCTACTTATCCCCATGTGACTCTGAAAGCTGCTATGGATCTGGTAGAGTTGTTGAAGGGCCATATTCCCAATCTCCTTCCAAAGATAGCAGCGTTTACACTCACAAACATATGAGGCAGTAGCAGATCTTAGCCATGCTACATCCAGTACTAGGGCATGCTCTGCCAGACTAAAACTGGTCTAATCCCATCAAAATCCCCAGGCTGTGAAAGTTCATACTGCCTGGCTCTTTGCTCTGAGTTTCTGAGTACATCTCTGAACACAAGAAAGGAGGAAAAAAAAAAAATCATATAAAGGCAGAATACTGGAAAGTGCAACTCTGAGAAAGCTAAAATTGCTTGTTGGTGCTAGAGTTGTTTGAATTGTGAAGAGTTCTTTTTAGTGAAGGATTTCTTTAGGTTGCCAGGATTTCCTTGGTTCATAGTATTTTCCCGCCGATACAACAGTTTGTTGTATAATGGGCTTTTGCACATGTCCTGTATTTTGATACAAATTGTCTAGCACTACAGCTATCGTAAATGGTCATCACGGTAAACAAAGCCCAGTCACTGTATGCTGGGCGAAAGGAGCAGATTTGCAGTAAAGCAGCTGACAGAGGAAGAGACAGTGTGAGACTGCAGCCCTGAAACATGTCACTGACTTCAAGGCAATGCAGATCAGCAGGAGACAGGACTGCAGCAGATGGTCTGAGTTTGATTAATCAAATGTCCTGAATTAAAGCCTGATTGTTTAAAAAAAAAAAAAAAGTAGGTTAAAAAATAAAAGCAAGCTGACAATGTAAATGAGTGCACTGTTTATCCCTATTATTAACTTCGTAACTGAAGGCTGAAGGAATCATTGTTTTCCTGACAGAGTCCAGTATATTGAGTATTAGTGTGTTTAAATACATTTTAAACATAGTGGGGATCAGACAAATTCTTGATTTCTGAAAATTAAGCAAACTCTGTATGCTCTGGAAAGCCTTTCCAGAGCATGATGGGCTGGGGTCCTGATGAATGACAAAGTTGTGCTAAAATACCCAGGGTCCCATGAGGCGTGGGATCTGCTCTGGGCCATAAAACAGGCCCTCAAGTTGTCTGTTCAGCCCCAGACACACAACACCCTGTGTTGAATTCAATGTAGTTGAGGATTCAAGCCTTCCAATGTGACTTTATTTTCAGAGAAGCAAACCAGACCTCGGTTCTCCATGGCTGAGACTGCATGATTACTATTTTTTTTTTCGCTTTTTAATCATGTGCACATTTTATTATAATTAATCATCATAACAGAAGAAATGAGAAGAAATGACAGAAGTGGTGAAAATCATATTCAGCTCGGATTTTTCTGTCTCTAAACCAGCAAAAACCACCCAACATTTTGTGAGTGCAGAATTGAATTAAAACTATAGATTGATCATAAGTCCTCTTGGCTATAAGCCAAGAGTGGAGCTATTAATTTGACGCAAATTAATCTATGCAAATTTGCACACTGATTTAATGAAGAGACAGACATGCAATCATTTCATTACTTCTCAGGTTTTCAATTAGATTGAATTCAGTAGCTGGCCACCATCATAGTCACTGAGTTTTGCTAAAAGGTTATTTGATGAATATTTATGAATTTGGGACTTTGCTACAGCTGGGCTTAATAGCAACTATCATACTTTCTGAGTACATGCAAATGATTCTTCAAATATCCTAATGTAGTGATTGATTTACCTTTTTTTGTCTTGACTGCTCTATCTTTAATCTCAGTTATTACTCTGGTGTTCTGGTCTGAGATAAATGACTTACTCAGGTGTAAGTGACTGTTTTATATTATTACAAATGCTGTCTTGTTTCATGGCTATTTCAGGGTGAGACGTGACGCTCTAAACAGCTGGAAATGTGACAAACCTCACTCAGGGTGCAAACAGATAAAATGGAGACAAGCTATAATATTGCCATGGGCAAAAAAGGTGCCACTTTTACAGATGTCTGAGATTAGAGGAATGGATTCCCTTCTCGTTGAGCTCAGTAATGCTTCTCACCTTGCAGTCACACTTAAGGATGTGTTCAGCTGGAAGTCTGATTCCACTGTATTGACTCCAGTGAAGCTAGCAGATGCATAAACAGTGCCCCAGTTTGAACTGGTGCTTCTGAACCTTATCCAGCTTTTGCTGAAATGCATGGAGCTAAACCAAATCACCATAAATAGGAATAGGAGCCAGTCCAACCCGTTCTGTTCCTGCCTCATTGTTTCAGGTTCTCATTTGTTGTAAGGGTCCAGAGTAAAGACTGAACCCCTGAATGCACAATACATTAACGTACTGCAGGATTGTTCTAGAGACAACCAGAATCAGAAGCAGCCCTGCAAAAATACCAGCTGCCCTCAGGTGACTTTTACACCCCAATCTATGGGCAGATTTTCAGAAACTTACTGCAGAAAACAATTCATTTGGTGCCAAATTAAACAGGGACAGCAGCAAAAAGTGATCATGTTATTATGAGCACTTCGAATCTCCCTTTTCCTATGTTCATCTGTGTAGGCTTTTATAAAACCTGCATTAACACAGTGTCAAAGCCTCTTCCTGTAACCATTAAACAAATTGCCTGGTGGCTGGCATGAGAGATTCATTGTGCCTCTCTGCATCTCTTATCTGGGCTACAAACAGGATTTGCTCTGGGTGCTCCTGAAGTCAGCCTGAAGAAATACACAGCTGGTACTTTGGTGAGGGGATAGGGAGGCTTGTGATGCTCTTTAGCTCCTGGAGAAAACAATTCTGATATCTGAGGTTAGCACCTCGCTGTTTATCACTAGCTTCAAACTTTGCCTTGGACCTTAGCCTTTTACCTGTGCAATGCAGATGTGAAAGCACAGGTAAATGTGAAAAGAAAATGGCTGTAATTTGTGAGCTTTGTAAAATGAGATCTTGAACTGCACAAGGCAATATGGAAATAAGCCCTATATTTTATCCATTCAGAACCAGAACTGGAGAGAGTTGATTAGCTGGAATGAAAACATCCATATCTCTTAGTAAACTGTGATGGAGATGACAACTGTAACTTCAGACCTAAGCCAAAACTGGTGTCACTGGCACCTTCTGCCAGACCCCTTGGTATGCTAGTTAAACCAGTTTTGTTGCCCTTTGATTGACACCCACATGTATTACAATTACTTACAAGTAACCACAGAACTGGCTCACTCTACCGGAGGAAGAGTATTTTTTTTTGTATGAAGAGCAGGATTTATCTAGAAAGACAAGAAGCAGTGATAAAGAAGTGTTGGCTGAAGTAGGCTGCACCTCTTTTTAGGTTTCACTCTCCACTGGAGCCAAGATGTTAAGCTTATTCGTTCCTACTCTAACATATACCATTTTGTATCTTCCCACTGACCTCTGTTTTCTATCCAGAGTATGAATTAAATCTTGTTTGTGATTAGGAGGAATTCAGCTGGGAAAATGGGAGAGCAGCAGACTTCAGAAGGTTAGGAGGTTGACAGGACAAGGCAGGCGTGTTCCAATGCTGCTTGAGAGAGTCCTGTTCTTTTTTTAGCTGGCAAGAAGACTGGCCACTATTCAATTAATGGCCTCTGAAATAAAGAGTACTTAAAGTCTCTGCAATCCCTTTACTCAACAAGGTCAAAAGGGTGCTGTTTCCATTGCGGCCTGTTTCTTGCACTAAATAAACACCTGCAGGTTATGCCAGGCAGGACTCAGCTGCTCTGCGAGGAAGTGCTGCAAGATTTCAACACAGGGGCCTGGGTTACCCTGGGGAGAAAAGCTAATTCAATATAGGCTTTGGGAGAGTTTGTAGCAACTGTCATTGGCAGGGCTTGTCTATATGCTTATGTAAATTAGAGTACCTGTGGAAGAGGTTTATCAAACTAGCAAAGAAATAATATTACCACTAAGTGACCTAAGGCTGAACCATTGCAGGGAGGCTGGGCTGAGTGAGGGCTGCAAAATTTGACTCTAAGGGGTTTCTGATTTCCACACCAATTTATTTGCATGATGTCTGTGTGACAGAGCGTCTAATCATCTCCTGCTTATTCATATTTTTCCCTGTTCTGGAGCATATCCTCCCTGAGCTTTTTCTTTAACCTAACAAAAGAAGCTTTCATCACTACCTAGGGTTGTAACCATACAACTCGTCTGAGAGGCGTTGCCGCTTACAGTGCTGTTATATGACAACGTGTGATGTTTCCACACTTAACTGGAAAGCTTGTCGAATGCCTCATTGCCTTCCTGAAAATCGCCTTTCTTCTGAGCAGCAGTGACAAATGACCATCACAGGGCCCGTGGAGCAGGAGGGGAAGCTGCAAAACTCGGTAGAAATTAATTTCCCGAAGTAACAGACTAAAACCCGTGCTTGCACACTTAATACATTTCAGCTCCTGGCAGTGTTTCTGCCTCCCTTATGGGCTGAAAGCAGCTCAAGTGCTTCTCCCGTGCCGATCTCGGAGCTGGCGCTCTTTGCTTTTGTGACTCACTGAAAGGCCATGGAACATCCATCTTATCACGGAGTGAGACGTTCCCTGTGAGCCCTTCCTCCAGGGGTGAGTAAACAATGCCGTAATCCCATATCCACCTTTAAAAAGCAGGGTTGTACAAGAACTGGGACTGCCCTGTCTAAGGGACTATGAGATGCTTTTGCTTCCGGTCCTGCTACTGGCCCGTGCTGGAGTTTCTGGCATGTCTCTGCCCTGCTGGTGGGGGGTCCCTCCCTTGTGCAATCAGGCTAGGGCCACCATGCTTGCAAAGGGGCCCTGAATGGGCAGAAGACTTCCTCAGAGCTAAAGAGACTGTGGGTGAACTTGTGAGGGAGGAACAGCTCTCCAGGAGGGAGGATATCTCTGTGTGTCCTCACGGATAAGGCACGGCTGGCTTTACCTGAGGTAACTTCCCTGCTGCCACTTTGGGTCAGTCTCCTTATCTACTGCTAGAGCTGCCCTCAGGAGGAAGGCACCGGCTGCACTACAGAGAGAAGGAAAAAGGAAGAAAGAAACAGGAAAAAGGTGCTTTTCCTGCACAGGGAGGGCCTCTCCCCTCAGGCACAGTGGTGAGGTGCTGACTCTGGGGACTATAAAATGGCTGTCCTCACCTGCCTCCCTCAAAATGGCTTCTCCCCTGCCTGGGGCCAGGAGGAGATGTGCCCTTTGCCATGACAGGACAGCTTTGGCAGGGTTAGGTGCCACATCCTGCCCTTGTTCCCCACTGTGCTTTCAGCACCCTTTTGCTGTCAGGCTTTGAACACTGAGCAGGGCTGGCCATGCTGTGCCCATCTTCTTCACTGCTCCCTGCATGGGGATGTGCCATGGGCCTGGTGCTGGGAGCCATGGGCAGGACCAGCAGTGGTGGGTGGATGGAGAAGCCATGGAGAAGCTCTTTCCCATGATGCAAACTTAAGGAAAACCTTTTATTTAAAAGAAAAAAAAGTATTGCCTTGTTTCCTCTGGGTGTTTAGTCCATGAGTGTATTATTGCGGCCTTTCAGTATTTAAAGGGAGCTTATAACAAAGATGGAGACAAACTTTTTAGCAGGGCCTGTTGTGATAGGACAAGGGATAATGGTTTTAAACTAAAGGAGGGCAGATTTAGACTAGATAGAAGGAAGAAATTGTTTACAATGAGGGTGGCAAAAGACTGGAAGAGGTTGCCCAGAGAGGTGGTAGATGCCCCATCCCTTGAAATATTCCAAGTCAGGTAGGACAGGGCTCTGAGCAATCTGATCAAGTTGAAGGTGTCCCTGCTCATTGCAGGGGAGGGTGGATGAGATGGCCTTTACAGGCCCCTTCTCACACGAACCTTTCTATGTACTCCTGATTCCAGGCCCTGGCTCCTCAGCAGGGGAGAGGAGGTGAGCCTGGCTCTCCACAGCAGCCCCTTGCAGGGTGGAAGGAGAGAAGTGGCTGTGGAATGGCCCCTGGAGAACACCTGGACCTCAAGGTGCCAGGAAATCGCCTGTGGCCACTCTTTGTTGTGTGCGAAGAGCATCAGACATGGCAGGTAGGCTCGGGATTGCTGTGTGGAGGCCTCCCTACTGCAGGGTCTGATCCTCTGCTGCTGCTGGCACCACCTGTATTTTGGGGTTTTTTCTTTCATTTCCCTGGCCATAGGGTAACACTGTGTTTTGTTACGCTTCCCCTGCACTCACATAACCCTCTCCAAACTGCCCCAGAGTGCCAAGATGGCTCGATTTGTTGTCTCTTAATATTAGGTCTTTCAGCCATTCTGCAAATACACCTCAGAGGGAAATCAATATTTCTCACCCTTAGCTCATTGATTTACACCACCTTTCTGATGATGGCTCCTGAAACAAATGCAAAAAGGCTTTTAAAGACTTGTCTGAATGCAAATATCTTCCACGTGCAAATACAGCAGTGCGGGGTGGTGGGGAATATATACGGGCTGGAGCAAACTTGCAAGGGGCAGCACAAACTCATACAGAGCCAGCTTTTGTGCTACTGCAGGTGCGAGCATATGTTTTAGAGATGCATCCATAATCTGGGAAGGAGCACCAGAACAGTGGGATGCTGCCGCAGAATGTGGGTTAAAATGGAACTAGGATGGTGACGTGGTGACAATACAAGATGACAATAAAAAAAAAAAAAAAATATATATAAATAAAGCTAGCAACAAGGTTTCAACCTTGAAGCATTCTGCTTCAAGAGAAGAGTGGAGCTGAACACAAAGAAGCAGAATATGCCATGCTGTGTGTTTGAGTTGCCTGTATATTTGTGCCAGGCAGCTGGGTGCCTTGAGTCTATGTTTGTGTTAGCCAGTTACAATGCCAAAATATTGGCCTTTAAGCTGAACGGGCTGCAGTGAAACTTCCTCCTCCAGGGTTGGTCACAGGCAAGGGGAGAAGCTGCAGAAGTAGCTGGGATCAGATTTGGGGCTGCAGAGACAAGCCCTGTCTCGGTGTTAGAGCAACATGCTTGATATTTGCCCCCACCCCACAGCGCTTGAGTGAGCAGAAAGCCACTCAGGATTGTGACTCTGCCTGTTCTTTGAATTGGCTATATAAAAAGTATAATTTGTATTGTTATGAGTTGCATGAAATTGAGTAACTGCTTAGTCACAGTAAACCTTTGCGTTAATGGCTGCCTCTTGATTTTGGAAAAATACAGCAGCTAGCTCTACTTCCATATGTCAAAGCATCCACCAAAAGCACAAGCTGAAGTCACCAGTCAGAGGAGTTGTAGGGGCTTCACAAGGTGCCATTCTGTAGACCTGGCAGAACAGCATCAGATCATCTGCATAAGCAGCCAGAGAAAAGCACTGGCAGCACAGTCTTGAGAAAATGCTGAATGCAGCTTTTTGCTGGCTAAAAAGGGACTTGGAGCTCTCTCCTGCTGCTTCATTCCTGGTGTGTGAAGGGAAACAGGGCTTTGTACATAATTTGAAAGCAAACAGGATTGTGTCAAAGATATCAGACTCCACCACTAATTATTTCTCCAGACTGGAATGACCCACGGGAGTCAGATTTTTAGCCAGCTCCTCTGGGCAGGCAGATAATATCATGAAATGTTCTTATCTGATGGAAGAAGGTATCACTCCCTGGACATTACACTGATACACAGCAGCAAAGAGGCTGACAAAATAAAAACAACAACTTCCATTGTACTGCTCAATTTCAACTCCATAAATTTAAATCACTGCTTTAAGTTAGCTACTTGGTATATTAAGTACATAATTTTCTTGCTCCATTACTTCCGCTGTAAAACAATTAGTAACGAAGACTATGAATTAGAATTTGAAAAAAATGCTTTTGAATCTTATGCAGTTTGACTCCAACTGGTTCCTTGTCTAAAAGGGTTGATCTGATAGTTCATAGATCTGCAGGGATTGCTGATACATACTGTATAGTTGCTTTAAAGGTGTCAGCACTTCAGAGTTGTTGGGCTCTACATCTGCATTGCTGCATTCTGTCTATGAGTTCCCATTAGGGAAGTTTCCTGTATTTTTCCAAGCTTCATCTCCAGTAAAAATTGCAGGTCCTTGGGGAAGAAGGTGCAGAGGAGAATAATTTCTTATGTATTTATACAGTATCTACCACCGTAGGATGCCAATCCTAACTGAAGTCTTTGGGTACTGCCACAGTATAAATAATAAATCTTAAAATGTTGCTGTTTAAAAGCCATTTAGGAGATTGTGCAGAGAGTGTCCACATCCTACTGTGCTAATTCACTGAGGCAGGGAATTTACTGTTGATTATTTGGTAGGATAGGGGTTTGGCTCATTAGTATGAGCCGGACATTCAGTGGTGTTAAGTTGTAATTATTCTCTTGAAGCTCTTAAGCTGGCCCAGAGGTGCAAATCCTAGATGCAGGCCTGGACCTTCCTCACCTCTAAGGCTGTATTGGTTTGTATGACCTCATTGGGACCTTAGATGTCATTTGAAATGTAACCTGCTGGGGTATGAGCATCTTCTTTGGTTCAGCAGGAGAACAGGGGTTGGGGTAGCTCAGGACCTTATTCACAGGCAGACTCATCAATGCATTTTAATGCTTTTGGCTCAATATATAAAGTGTTTGTTCCTTGAAGAAAAAAAAATAAAAATCTGTCTGAGAGGCACGATTTGTAACTACTGTTTGCAATTTTGATAAAATTGGCACCTTTGACTTGAATGACCCTCTATAAAAAGATTCTTTCACGCATTGAATGGCATGATTTCCCATTAATTCCCAGACAAAGCACTGCTCAATCAAGGCACCTCTACCTGCATGGGAGAACAGCACTGAAGCAATGGTACTTCACTTGGTCAGTAAGCTGGGTTTATTGTGTGCATTTGATATTCCAGCCATAGTCTCATTTTCATACTTTAAAAAATCATGGATTTTCCAGCAAGAAGTTCTGCCTTACCATGGATCTGCTGTGCAGCTGCCTCTGTCCTGCAGCTCAACTCTCAGTCCCA
>KZ510944.1:2202-17181 GCA_002844005.1 Limosa lapponica baueri | reverse complement strand
GCTTCTAAGAACCATCCTCACCTTCGCATTTCCACCTACGCACTGACACGCGTACGACACAGCCCTCTGCAAAGCTGGCAGCAGCTTCCCATCGAGGGTCTTGAGCAGCATCTCCAAGGCTGCCCCCAAACTCGGTCTTGACCCTTCTGGGTGCAGCAACGCGGTTGTTTCAGTCACTATTGCACATCCCGGTGTTCCAATCGAAGCTGCCATCACCTCCACCAGCACACAAGGTTTGAAAAGAGCCACCAAGCACAAAGGAAAGGTTTGGGGAGGAGAGGCTTGCCATGGCTATTTCCAGGCTCGCTGCAATTGCATTTGCCAGAACTGCTGTAACAAAGACAAAAAGCAAAGAGGGAGAAAGGCACAAGCCTTGCTGAGCAAGCCACAAAAAGCCCCTTGCCTAGCTGGAGGCTTCCAGCATATGGAAGGGGAGGTAAGAGGGCTGGAGAGGATGAAAAATGATCTTGTGGATCACCCCGCTATCCCCTCGGCTCCCCTTCAGCCTCTCCTGACAGCTGCTCATCTGACCTGACCCTCCAGCGACTCCCCGGCAGCCTCCTCCAGTGCTTCACCCCCAGGATATCTGAACATCAAACCTAAATCTCCCTTGTGCTACAGTTTAAGCCCATAATTTCTCGTCCTACCCACCGTAGAACACGGAGAATCGTTTATTCCTATCCTGTTTGCAGCAGCCACTGACATATTTTTGAAGGCTGTTATCACATTTCACCTTCAGTCTTAGACCTTTTCATGAAAGATGGAACAGAAACACAGGTTTGTGATGGGGAGGAAGGACAGAATAACAAAGAGGTTTTTCTGGATCACACGTGGAAACCAGGAAAGCCAGTGGAAAGGCAGGGAGCCAAGGAACAGGCAAGGAGCAGCCTGTAACACCAAGAAGAAGCTTAAGTGCCACCAGTCAAGTTCAGGACACAAGGAGAGATGCTGGAGACACAGATCAGCAGGGAGGAAAAGTCATGACATGAGGGTCATAGTGACATGGTGCAGAGCCCTGGGTTGCCACGCAGGGTGATGTGGCAGTGTCTGAAAGGGGTGTTGGGGCTTGGCTACAAGTGGGGAAGAGAGTTTAGCCAGCCTTGCTTTTGCTGGTACCGTTATTTATGGCAGGTAACGTGCCAACTCAGTCCTAAGGTCCTGGAAAGGTGAAATGGAGAACCACAGACATGAACGGCAGGCACCTAACAGCACAATCCAATATGCTTATCGTGCCTTTGCACGGCCGCACGTGTCAAAAGTACTTACGAGAAGGAGATAATCTAATTTGATAAGGGAGAGGGTAGAGGAATAACACTGTGGGCACAGATATCAGGAGCAGAAAACAAAGGAGAGACTGCAGCAGGCATCTGCTACAGACCCCCAGGACTCGAGGAGAGAAAGAAAGAACAAAAAGATTCCTGAACCAACTATCAAAGAGCTCGCAAACACAGGATACTTGTACTCAGGGGGCACTTTAACCACCCAGACATCTGTTGGGCGACAAACACATCAAAACGTAGTCAGAACGGTTTCTTCGTTATGTAGAGGACAATTTACAGATGAAGGAAGTAGAAAGGCTCCATGAAGCTACTCGCCAATAAAAAGGCACTGTTAAAAAAGCAACCATAACAGGGGAAGTTTTGAGCTGGTGATCACAAACGACACAAACCCACTGGAGTGAGGACATGGCACACGAGATATTTACTTCCCAGTGAACACATTGCAAAGGGAACTAAGGGACAGGCAAGAGCAGCAGAGCTGGAGCTGCTTGCACTTGTCCCCTCCGACAACATGGGTGGTCACTAAGGGACAGGATAAGCCTCCCAAATGTGATGGAAAGAAAAGAAGCAGAAGGAACAGCCCTTTGCATCAGCCCTAACCGTGGGCTGTGGACCCGGAGAGGAGGGAAGCCTGTGATCCCACCTCGGCTAGTAGCTACAGCATGTCTCAATACTGCCAAAGGCAGGGTTTTGCCAAGAGCAGGGGGAGGAAAAGCAGGAGCAGGCAGCCCGTAAGAGCTCATCTCTTGAACACCGAGACTTTCCATGCCCGTTACATGAATATTCCAGCCCTTGCACATCAACGCAGAAGCTGAGTACCTCCAAACACCTCTTGAATGACACCCCTTGGTCCCTCTAACCTGTGCCAAAAGCAGAGACAAGGTCTAATTATTACGGACCAGAGCCCCAGCACAAGCTCTGTGTGATACCATGGCTCCTGCCTGTTCCCCTGCAGAGGCGAAGGCTACCACATGGGAAGGGGTTTCACAACATCCAGCGCTAGAGACACAAAACACTCTTGCAAAACTTGGAGATGCAAAAGTAAACACATCCAACAAGTCTGTACTGCAGCAGAGGGGGTTTCCCAGCACGCAAAGCCCTTTGGCTTCCAGAAAGGAAAGTGAGGAACATATCAGAGGTGTTTTGTCTGTGAACTCCTAAAGGAGTTTGGAAAAGATCTGGCTTCAGCAATATAAGTTGTGCTCCAGGCAGAGCCCCAGGCTCTGGGGGGCACAAGCAGCCAGCAGGAGGTGGCCCATGGCCACCCCTCGCTCTGGGGCATGTGGCCCCTGGCTCCCCGCAGCACTCCCACCCCGCAGCCTGCATCCCCCACCAGCCGGGGCAGCTCAGTAAATTAAGGCTTTGGCACTCCATAGCAGGGTTCAAAAATAGCCAGGATTTAAAGGTGTTTTGTGCTTAAAGATTAAAATAGTGAACGGCTTGAAGTGCCTAAAATACACCTGAAAATCTGGCCCTTTGGCATTTAAAGGACCTAAATTTCACCGCAGGAGTGAGATGCAGCATGACCCTTCGTTTCTCCCCCAGAATCATCCGGGTGATGCAGGGATATGTCATCCCCTGCTTCCCACACCAGGAGCAAGGACCTCCTCAGCCTTCACAGTTACCTCCAAGCAGATGCAGAACCTGGAGATCTGCAACTTCAATCAGCTTAACTTGAAAAAGTATCATCACTTGGGGACAGGGAAATCTCCCCTACTTTTGGCCACGTTTCCAAAGGTGGTTCCCACATTTTGGCCTTCGCTGGAACACACAGGTTCCCCTTTTACTTATACAAATGTAGCTCTGGGTGTACGCGTGTCCAAGTTTCACAGGTGTCGATTTTGAAGGGCTTTGGAAAAATACAGTTATTAAAAAAGGAAGGAAAAGAAAGTAGCAGCAACCGTATACCACCCCTTTGCAGGGAACAACTCTGGACATCTTACTTCGTATTTCTTAAAAAAATAAAAGCCGACATTGCTTTCCAGGCCTGAAACCCTGACTTCAGTTGCGACACGTGTCTATTTATCAGGAGAAAAGCTGAATATTTCCGCTATCACAAGATTATTGCCAGTGCCTGGATTTTTCCCTAACCTCCAGCTAAAATCCTCTGAGCTGATGCTCTGAAAATGGAACGGCATACGAAATACACTCCCTAACTCTCGGAGTTGAAGCCCCCCCCCTTTTCTCCCAATAAACAATTTTGCATATATTTAAACCTCCTTCCTCTGGTTTCCCAACTCCTCCACCCTCCCCAGCAGAGAAATTACGAAAATCCGTCATTTCTCTCTTTTTCCCTTGCACCTCCATCTATCAGCGTTTCAAAGGCAGTCTCCTCGAATGCAGAGCGGAGCAGGAGATGGGCAGCGGTAATGGGAATGTGCTCCTGACTGTGCAAACCCACACAGAGAGTGAGGACAGGAGAGACTGCATTTGCATACATATTAAACGAGAGCAGTAAAAAATGCAGACGTGCAAACCATTTGGACATGGCTCGCCTCGGCGATGCGCCCTGCAAGGGAATCAATCTTCTGCGTTCTTAAAGGGAAAAACCTGTTACGGAGCAAAAAGCAAAGCCAGAGAGACGTCTGCTTGCAAACACGGTCAAGGTTTCGAGACAATCTGACCTTCTGCCTTGGCTCACAAAGACCTGCTGTGCAAAGGCTGTCACACAGGAGGGTGAGGCCCCGACGGGAGTTTCCACCTCCAGCTACTGCCCTGGGCCTGGTTTCAGCAGGGCAGTCTGGTGCCTTTGGTCCTCTTCCCACCATCACCATCAGCTGGCAAGACCCCCATCACAAGCCAACCTCGTGACTCCCTGCTTGAGCTGGAGCAAGATATTCTCACTTCAACCAAGCCCTCGGGTGAAGGCAGCACAGAGACCTCCCTGAAATGGCCTGAGCTCCACGGAAGAAATAAGTAACACCTGGATGTGCTGAAGAAGCCCAACCTCTGCCCCCCAGTACCTTCACCAACTGAACAGTGAGTACTAAGTGTCACATCCCGCTTTGGCCCTGGATGTGATCCCAGGTGAGGCCCAGAGAGCAAGGCAACGAGCCTGGAGAGCATGACTCCCCAAAATGGCCCAAAGTTTTTGGGAGTCCCTTTTCCAGCCTCATGGAGCTTTGCATCCACCCTACCACACGTCAGCTGACTGCACCGCATGGGTCAAACAACAGCATTGCACACACAGGCATCTCCCAATGGTCAGGATCTACCTTGCCCTGGAAAAACCCAACCCAACCTCACCAATGCCCTGGTTAAGGACGTTCCCAAGATAAGATGTTACACCCAAAACAACAAGTAAGTACAGTGGAGTTTAAGGAGTAGATCATTCCTAGGTGCCTGCAAGGGTACGGATCTAACGAGGCAAATCACGCAGGCAAACCTACTGATTTCAAAGTCTGAAGGTTCAGATGCATAAAAAGTGCAAAATCAGTAACTTTTATATTGCCACTCAAGGAACCACAAAGATAAAAGCAATATTCTGGGAGTGAAGATGCCATGAATATTTCTCATCTGCACTTATAAGGGATATTTGGGACCAACGGCTTGATTCTGCATTAGCCTTGTTCAAATGAGATAATTTACATTCCCTGCCGGCTGAAAACAGGCTGTCAACATATTTACTTGTGTCAGGTTTCACTTCCCAACCACAGTGCTAAAAACCACTAGGTGCATGTGGAGAGTGAAGGTGGGCAGCAGACAGGACCAGGACCAGGCAGGAATGGCAAGGATGGAGTCCAGCAGGGGCACCTTGGTATGTTACAATCCAGCAAAGAGAAAAGGTCCCCGCAGGGAGGGCCACAGGGATGCATCAGCAGCTGCTGCTTTGCATCACGTCCTCCCAGCTTCTCCCTGCAATGGTCCATTCTGGAAAGACAGGAGCTTGCCAGGTTTAGCTGTCCATCCCTGAGCGTCCCGAGGCTCCACAGACAAGTGGACATACCTCCTCAAGCATTAGTTCAGATACCACCTCCTGCTGAGTGAGCCTCACTGCCCAGCAGGGTTTGGCCCCTCTGATCATGTGGGAAACACTGTCTGGAGCCTCTGTGCTCCTCCCCTCTCCAGCTATCCCCTGCTATGGCCAGATCCAATCTAACCACCTGCTTCTACGTGGCTGGCTCACCCCCACCTGCCTTTGCACTGAAGGACACGACAGGGGGAACATGCTGCCAGCATCTGCCTGGCTTTGGGCAGACCTTCCCCACCAACCCCCAGAAAGATTGCTTCTTCCAGGCCCATCAGGGACGAGGCAGCATTTCTGTCTTCTGCTCCTCCACCACCCTGAGCCCCTCCAAACAAGGCAGTCTCAGGGTGGGAAGGGAAATGAAATGGGTTTCCCAGTAGCCTTTTCAATGTGGGTTCTCTGGTGTCTCGTAAGGATTGAGTTCCCATGCAGCTATCAAACGCTTGACTCTCTCCTCTTTACCCACCCACCCATTTTCACAAGACTTGTGGGAGCCATACGAGAGCTCTACCCTTCAGCCAAACGTAGCTGAAGCTCATCACTGGGTAAAAAACAGGGGGAGGCAGGAACAAATAGAAGAAGAGAGACACATAGGCACACATGCACAGACTGGATCATGGAGGCCCTATTCCCTTAAAGAAAGGGAAAAAAACCAACAAAACAAACCCAAAGTAAGACTACAGTGGCAACGGGCACCAGCTGAGCGGTTGGCTTGCTTGTACGCCACGCAATCCAACCCCTCTGCCTCAGCTGCTGGGGATTTACAGGCACAAATGATCTGGGGAGGGTTGGGTCATTCACACACGAGTGTTTCTACAGCACCCTGCGCAAGAGTGGCCCCATTCCCGACAGCAAGTCACAATTCGGAAACATTTGGGGCTGTTAATTATGTTCTGATTGAATTTTTTTGCAATAGCAATGCCCCTGTGAAAGGGCAGTGATGAGAATCTCAAAGAGGGACCCCAGGGATTTCCACCCAGAAACTGGCCCTTTGCCTCGCCAGAGAAACATGAAGGCAAAAGAAAGTGGAGTTCGACAAAACAGCTGAAAAACAGCTCATTGAATGGCTGTCATTGGGCAAGTATAAATATACTAGTGATTGTGTTGATATTAGGCTCATATCAAAGGAGATTAATTTGATAATTGCCTATGCAAAGAAAGAAAAAAAAAACACAATCAAGTTTATTGCCACTGGCATCCGAAACGCCTCCCTTGGTTAAATCAACTTCCTTTTTTAACTTAATTTGAGTTAATAAGAAAGTTATGGTGTAGCCATAATCCAAAACAACCCCCCCGCCCCCATTTATTCCCTTTTTGACTGAACTTATTTTGGCGTGGACCTCACAGCCTGGAGCACCAAGGGCCAAGGACTTTCTTTGTCAGTTTTGGGGTAGTTTAAGAGACAGTCAAAAAATGGAAATTCTTTTGCTGAGAAACTTGTCCACGAGCTTCCCCAGCGACACAGCGTGCCACCTCCCACGTGTGCTAGGTCCTCGCGCAGGACACGCATCCCGGCAGTAGTCAGCGATGTCAAACTCACCCCGCAAATGGCCCCAAATGACATTTTTAGAGAGGCTCCGTTATCTGAGACTACAAAATTAGCACCATATAACAGCCTTGGTCTGCAAGACGGTTCCTGCCAACGTCAATGGCGGTGCTGTAGAAGATCAAAGGCAAAGCACAGTCCTTCAGCGACAGCAAACGTTGTGGCTGGTGGGAGAGCGTGGGGGGAGCACGGCAAAGCCAGCAGCAATCCCTGCCCCTGGCAGAAGCAGCCCCACTGAACCTCAAAAATCTCCAGAGCAAAAAATTATTGCTGCCATATTTGCCTAAATTAGGCAGCCCACATGCACAATTCTTCAGGAATATTCAAGAGTCATTTATCCGAAAATTTAGCAATGAAAGCATTGCCCTTCTGCCAAAGAGTTAACAGCCCTGAGAGTGAACCGGAGGTCTCGCTCTTCTGCGGGATTTCTCCCAGTGACACCATGTTCCCACTTGGAGACAAGTTTCTTTGTTTGCTTTTCCCCAGTTATATAAGGGACATAAATTTTTGTTGCAGAGAGGACTCCAGGCAATCTGCATCTCCCTCCAAGTCTGCGTCTCCCTCCAAGGCTTCTCGCTATGTTTCGGCTTGAATACTACTGCTGTTGCTGCAGTTTTCCAGCTCCTGCCTGTGTCTGTGCTAAACCCTCTCCTCTGCCCTGGAAAGCAGAAGCCTGCACAAAACACTGCTCCCCGTCAGGTCTAGCCCCACGGGAGCAGCCAAAGTCCTTTGCCACCCTCCCATCCCCAGCCCGTGGCATCACAGAAGCAAAGACATGGGCACATAGGAGTTACAAAACCTTGGGCTGGCAGAGGGACATGCCCAGAGACGCTCTCCTGTGCCACAGCGTCTTGGGCAAGTGTCTCAGGCTTTGCAGCTCAGCTTTTTTTCCCCGACATATCTCCTCCGGCCCCTGGTTTTGCTCTCCCAGCAGGTCCCTGATCCCCAGCCCCATCACTCAGCGCTGAAGGAACGAGCCAGGGGAGGGGAGGTGGTGCCTGGAAGGCTCTCGCAAGGCTGCTCCGGCGAGGGCTGGGTGCTCTGGGCCGGCCGGCGCCGCATTGCACACATACCAGCAAACCTCAGCCCGGCAGCCCCGGAAGGGGAACGCAGCAGCCAGCAGCAGCTCCCAGGCCAGCGAGGAAGCCTTAACCCCTTCCCCACTACAGCCAAGAGGCTCCTCGAGAGCTAGGAGGCAGCAGGAGAGAGGAATCCACCCTAAGGCCAAGCATTCAAATGCTGCATCAGTCCCTCCCCTAAAAAAAATCCCAGCAATACCCTAAAAAATCCCTGGGAACGCAGCCCTCCTCTTCCCCTTCCCATGGCCCAACAGGGAGGCCGGGGACAATCCTCACTCCTGGCCAAAAGCCATCAATGCTCCCAGCCGCCAGCACAGCCCCAGGCGACACGGAGCCCTCCCTGGTGCCCGAGGTACCCCTCCACTCCCAGGGGTCACCCCTGGGAGACCCTTGAAGGTCTGGTCTCAGCAGGGTCCCACGGGGGAGCCAGGGACAGCCGCAGCCTGGCAAGGTTTATTCTGCACCCCAGAGAGGAGGCACTTTGAGTCCCTCCATTCCCAGAACTTAAAGTCGTGGTAAGAAGGAGGGCTGCTCATCAGCATCGTCAAGGAGAAATCCCTGGAGGTGAGGTTTAGCTCTTGGGTCTGTGGATGTGAATCCCCTGTGACTCAAAGGCAGGACTCTGCACCGGGGTACTTGCACCAGTCAAGAGCTGGTTCACGCCCTCCGGTACCCAGGGAAAGCCCGGCTATCCCGGCCCTCCCCAGCCCCTTTCTCAGCCTGGTTTCTCTTGTTCTCTCCCCCTGAAGGCATCTGGGCTCTGCTCTCCCAGCAAGACAGAGCCAGCACATCGGTCCCTAAGAGCTGGGGGCAGGAGGAGGTGACACGTCACTTCCAGAGCAGGTACCAGCACATCTCACTTCCAAAAAAACAGCAACCAGGTGTCACTTCAACCCATGTGAAAAGTTCCCTGGGCAGGGCCGCACCACCCCAGTTGGAAATCGGCTTGGTCTGTGCAATCTCCAGACACAGTTGCAACAGCTTAAAGATCACATTTATGGAAGCAACATGACAGCGAACGCTTTTCTTCCCACCCCAGGTAGGATCACTGAAACCCAGGGCTGAGCCTGTGGCCAGAGTAGGATCACTGAGACCCAGAGTGAGCAGCAGCTCTGGGGCAGGGGGGTGTCAGTCAGCCCCGCTGCCCCCGGGGCCACGCTGCCCTCCCGGCGGAGATCGCATCTCCCCCACCGATGTTCAGCTCCGCTCGGTTCGCTCCAGCGCCAGTCCAATCAGATCAGGCCCAACAGGATTAACCACATAACGCAGCGCCAGCGGAAGGCAGATTTGCCTTTTAAAAAGAAACACACACCAAAGTCCGTGCTAAGGAGACTGGCTAGGTTCAAAAGTTGCCTCCAAATTTAGGTTTTCTAAAATTAAGATCTCGTATTTTTTATAAAATAGAATTAGAGCCTTCATAATAAATTAATAATCAAAGGCCCACAGAAATGTTTCCATAAACTATTTTTTTTTAATTCCAAAGGAAACCATTTGTTTAAAAGAAGCAAGTGTTCCCCTGCAGAGCCGGCACTCCAGTAATTGCAGCATGATGATAGAAAATGGGGCTGGATAGCAAAAATAACTTAAAACTATTCTAAACAACCATGAAGCTGAGTCATCTGTTTCAAAGTCCAAGTGGAGATATCCCAGTGACAGGGCCCGCAGAAAATGCTAAGGTGCATAGTTAAAAGGGGAGGGGAGAAACAAAAACAAACAGTAAAAATAGTACAAATTCCTTCAGATTCTATTTGTGACAAAAGATGAAAGCTGGGATTTTCATCCTCTTTCCAGCATCTCGACGGCAGCGAAGCTCAGAGTTTCATCGCACCAGGCGCCGTGCAACAGGCACCCCTAATGCAACGGTCCCGCGGGTGTAAAACCAATACTGAACACTGGAGCTTACTGTTCCTCTAAAAAATAAATCAAAGAAAAATGAAGGCACCCTCTCCCCAGATGGTATCAGCCAGTGCAACCCCATGAAGAACAGGGGAAGGAAAGGCCAAACCCTGATCTCTCACTCCTTTGTACTCCAGCCCCGCTTGTATACACTGCTATCACGTTACCAAATGTGTAAGTCGCTGTATGAATGGCAAGGTGCCACCGGCATAAATACATTCGTATCTGGACGAAGGATCTGTCCGCACGTCAGGATCTTCATTAAAAATGAATTTGTAAGCACTTCCCCTCATTCTTTTGGTTCATTTCCACAAAAACAAAAAATGTAGCGTTGCGTCAAAGTCGCAAGGACGCCCAACACGAGACCGGACCAAGCGCTTGGTGCTTCAAAGCCAGCCGTGCTTTCACCGTGCTCCCAGCTTTCCCAGGCTTTTCGAGGCATGGGTTGAAAGTGGTGGCACTTGATCATGGTAGGCAGCTCGATCTGACGGTGGGAACATCCAGAGCACAGCCTGGTGCGGGTGCAGTAAGGCCATGGGTAGAGTGTGGTGGGGAAATGCAAAGCCCAGGCGAGAAGCTGGGGACACATCGTGCAGGACCACACCGCGGGCACCCAGAGGTTATGGGAAGCAAGTGCCACAGCCACCAAGAACAAAACCATCATGGCTATTTAAACACAAAGTTGCAGGTGTGGCACCTTGCTCTGAAGGTTTCTTGATGGATGCTACTGGAGATGGGCAATCACGAAGGGAAGATCCTTATGTGTGTTCCCTCCAAGAGGGACAGAGCTTAGAAGACCTGGCAAAGAGCTTTGCAGAGCTAATCTTAACCAATGTGGCCAGTCCTTTATGCCCTGCTACTAAGACTAATTTAAAGCTAGTTCAGGTAGATATGGGCACACCAGACCACAGGGATTGACCACATCAAGTTGACACTGTGGAATTTAAAGTCAACTGGGAGGTGCTTCAAACCAGTGAACAGCAGTGTTTCCAGAGCTGCTTGGTGAGCGGTTCAGCCCTCTGTGTGTGAGGAGCCATGGAGAGAGCAGAGCAGGAGCCTCCTCCGCTGTCCCCCCACGCCCTGGGGCACTACCTTGTGGCTGGGGCTCCAGGGACAATTCAGTTCCCCCGGGATTTCACAAGCAGTTGACAAAAGTAAGAACCTCAGAAGGAGGTGACAAAAAGACGGTAAAGCCCGTGGGAACAAGCAGCATGTTATGACTGGGGGACAAGTGACAGTGACAAACCTTTCCTCGTGCATGCTCGACAAAGGCACACTGGAAATCTGGTGGCCATTCCTGCTGCTGGCACATGTCTCTCCAAAAATACCTGTTTCAGACTTCCCTTCTCCTCCTCCAAAAGATCCGACTGCCTTAAACTCTGCCTTGCGCTGCTGTAACGAGGGAAGGGCTCCTGCTTTCTGCTTACTGATGAGGAACCAACGTCCAAAAAAAAAAAAAAAAGCACGGATCAGAAGCAAACAGAGTTTGCAGGGAGAAGCCATAGCTTTTATCAGGACAACCGACAGAGCCGGAAAAACAACAGGCTGAATTTTGGGCACAACTGGCTTTCTTCAACGTCTGTCTACGTTGCATGCAGGAGAAGCCTGTAGTTAAGACAGGGTGTTCCAGTTTTTTTTTCCCTAGGCTGCACCCTGAGTTGAAAACACCACTGGCTGAAGGACTGGAAAAAACAATGAGTTCAAACAGGAAGGCATCTAAGAGGGGGATTTCCAAAAAGGTGGGGAAGAAACCATCAAAGCAAGATTTCCAAAGAGCTCGGTGTGTGGGGTGCTCTTTGGGCAAGGAAAGCTTTCCAAGATCTGACTCTGGGACAACTTCAAGACAACGATACCATCAATGTGTGAAGCCACCTTAGTCCCCACTCCAGCACAGGTCCAGGTAGGCAAGTGACTCAGCTAGAGTTAAGAACAAAACACAATGGCAGATCTGAACCTCATGTCCCTTTTACACAATGCTCTCATTGTAAAGAAGTCGTAAAGCAGAACTTCCCCTAAGCTGATGTACATCTATTTTAACTCTTTTTTTCAGGAGAGAGAGGCATGAAAGGGACTCAATGCATGGAGAGTCAAGCCTTGCACCTTGATCACCACACTTCGATCCTCCACCTCCCAGCAGCCGGGCAGAAAGACTTTGGGCTTTATTCAAGGTCGCTGCTGGAGTGTGCAAGCACCTTCCACATCTGATGTTAGAGCATCCCCCAGGCCTTGGGGAGTCTCTAGCAGTGCTGCCTTTGGGGGTCAGGTACCTGCTGGGTTTGATGCCCGGCTGGAGGGATGAAGGTCCCTTCATTTGCTAAAAGAACATGCAGAAGAGGATGGGTTGTTCCCTAACAACAAGCACCATGTAGATTTGCCCAGCCTCACCCAGAAGACTGCTCCTTCTCATGCCTAAAGTATATCCTAGGCTGTCATCAAATTCACAGGTCTCACAGTCTCCAATGTGCTTGCCCTCTGACTGCCCCAAGAAGCTGGGCAGCACTTATCTGTGTTTCACAGATGGGTCACTAGAAGCAGAGAGACAAAGCCCCAGCTTCCTTCTGAATAAACTCCTGAAAGCACCAGGTTTGAGGATTTCATGGTGTTCAGGCACCTGAACCTGGGTCCAGCGTCACCCAGAGCAAAGAACCAACCCCAAAATCCCAGAATCCGGGCCAACGGCCCTCACCACTGTCCACCCTTTCCACATTCTGGCCAGCTGAGATAGCTCTCCTAGGTTTCATCCCAGCTTTCCTGCTCTGGACTGTCTCAGAGGAGCAGCTTGTGCTGCTCACAGAACAAAATTCAGCCTTTGATGCCATTGGCACTTCCTCCATTAGTTGCTTTGAAGATTAGGGCCAGAGCCTTAAATTGGATTCAGAAACTGATGGGGAGCCAATGGAGCAGCTTGAGCTCCCGGTGGCCTAGCCCTTTGGGGAGGTGAGCGGTCATGCTCTGCACCAGCTGGTCCCACCACACTGTTTCTACTTTCAGCTTCTGCTACAAGGCACAGAAGCACAGTCAGCTTGAGCCAAGCAACGGCATCAAAACTGTGGACAAAATTGTTCCCAAGCTGGAGGGAAGAAGGCGGCATTTTTGGAAACAAGCATTGCCTGGTCATCACAGCTAGCAAAGAGGCCAGAAAAAATCGGATTCTCCAAACCACACCCATCGTTCAAGGCAGCCCAGTGACAACAGAAGGCAGGGTGTCACTGCTGGCTTCACAGCCTCATGTTTTCCAACCTGCTTCCCCTCCATCCTCAGCTTGACTCAGCTGCTCATACCTGCATCCCACAGCAGCAGCGGCTCTAGAGGTTGAGCCAGCTGGGAATGAGAAACACACCCGTGGCATCTCCATCTCCCCTCCTGGTGAGGAGTCCATCTCCTCCCATCACCACTCATCCCCAGACTGCCCCTACCCTGTGGTGCTGCCTGACCTGGGGACGATGAGCAGCAGCAAGAGCGAGGTCTCCTGGGGGCAAGCAGGCAGCATGGGGGCCAAGAGCATCAGGAACGTGGACGGGAGCTCAGAGTGGGAGTGTTACAGGCATGTTTTAGGTTCCTCTCTGTGTTTTTCACCGGACCAGTTCTGCAACCACAGTATTAGGCGCTGCACACCCACAAACATGCACAAAGGGACCGTCATTGCTCTAATCTGTACAATTTCAGCACTGAATAGTGCCTGCAGAGTTCTACATCCATCCATCCCCCCAACCACATCCCCTGTCTGGCCCTCCCAGCCAGGATCCCTGGAGCAGCACAGCTGGATTTCACCTGCACCCACCACCCAACCCCGCAGCATCTGCTAGGACAGGTCCCTTTGCCCAAATTCCTTCAAGCCCTTTGGAGACTGCCAACTCAGAGGGTGCCGAGGGAGACTCATGGACCACAAAAAGCCACAGCTCCTCTCCGGTCAAGTTGAATCCCCAAACAAGGGAGGAGATCCACGCATGCCAAACTCTCTTCCAAAGCATCTCCCTCCTCCAGGAGCCAGGGCACAGGGGCAGCAAGACACTCTGTGCCGTGAAGTGACACACACCGAAGTAACATGTGGCACAGTCGCCGCAGCTCTATTAATTTAAGTTAATTTCCTGCAGTTCTGTCTTAGTTTTCCAGCAGATTCAGGACTTAAAGGTTAAAGCGTAACCTTGTCTCAGTAGCTTGCTATTCGCTCCATGCAAATGTCTACCTACAGCCTGGTAATTACATGCATTTCCAAAGAGCCAATCCGCCGTCAGCCTGACAGATACTGATCTTCCCGTTTTATTTTTAGCTCTGTGCTTCCCCCTCTAGATGCAAAAAAAAATTCTGTTTGTTCCATCTTTTGCTGCAGCCTCTTTTTTCCCCAGCTCACCAGCCAGCTCCCGTCTCAGCCGGGCTGGAGCAGGGAGCAGCGCCGGGCGGCCGGCTGGGCAGGCGCTGGGCTCCTGGTGGGTCTCCTGCACGGGTCCCCACCACGGGGGCTCCTTTGGGGCCACCCGGGGAATTTGAATTTGTCTCCTCTGGCAGAGAGTGGTGTTTAAATGGGAAACTCAAGTGAGACATAAAGAGCTACGTCTCCCTTTGCAGGGGAGCTGGACACTTTCTCTTGGGGACATCGCCAGGTCGCACACATCCAGCCAGGTCCCAGACGAGAGAAAAGGGGCCAAATCTGGCAAAACTCAGCAACGTGCTAGTGGCTCTGCAAGTCCAGGATTTGTCATCTCACAGAGGCGGGTGGCTTTCCCAGTTAGTCACGCAGGGCCACCCAGAAAGAGGAGACAACACTGGGAGGGCGGGCAGCGGAGGCAGGTCAGCCAGGCAAAGACAAAGCTCGGTTGACACTTCCAACCCTTAAAATGGGCACACGCGAGACTAAGTGTGTGTGGTGCCACTGAGACCAACAAGATGTCCTCCTCCATGAGCTGCTCTGGTGGCTTTGGGGAGAAGGCAAGGTGTGCAAACCACCAGAAATTTGTATGCTCCAGAAGTTTAGCCCGATGGAGCAGCCCACCACCAAAGAGTAGCCCAAAAGGCTGGTTGTAAATCATGAGACTTGGAAGAAACAGGGATCAGGTTCTTCTTCTTTGCTTTTCCTTTTGGAAGGAGTCTGGGAGTGGGGATGGGTTGGGCTTTGAGGGGTGAGGTCTGCATGCCTCTCTCCCCCTCTCTCTCTCAAACACATATTTTAGATTTAAACCAGAACAGATTCGCACAAACTTCAGTCACGTGATG
>KZ510943.1:13621-29833 GCA_002844005.1 Limosa lapponica baueri | reverse complement strand
CCATGTCAGCCTCTAAATAGCTGTAGAGGGTGAAAACTTTCTGAAGCACTCCCCAGTTTTCATAGCCCAGCCCATCAGCAGGGTCACAACGAAGCCTCATGATGAGTGGCTACGGTGCATCTGGAAGGGGTGTCTGGTTTCTGAGCCAAGAGGCAGAAGCGGGACCCCAAGGGAAGGCTCTGTCCCTGACCCCCTTTGCCCTCCCTTGTTCTGATCTTTATTGGGCCGTCTGCCTCGTAGCATCAAAGGCAAAGGCAGGCCCGTGATTTGTCCTACAACAGCTCTATAAAAAACATAATTGCCCAATAACCCTCTGTCTGCAAACCAAGCCATCTTCCTGTTTCTTCTCTCATAAAGACTATTTGACAAGCCTGTTCCATCAGCTTATAAAAACCTAGAAATAGTTGCCTTCCCTGGAAAGAAACTTTGGAGAAAAACAGAAAAGAAATTCGTTTCTTATATGTGTAGCGTGCGTGTATGTATACACACGTACACACACCGTAAGATATCCACAACAAGTAAAATATATAAACCACTTAAGACAGCCAAATTATGTACTGGCATGACAAGTGAAAGAATTATTTCATCTTAGAATAAGGATGTAAAGCATCGCATATTGAATTTATAGGGTCAGAAGTGTTCTGTACTTTAAATTGAACAGAAGTGAGGTGGAGTATGTGCTGCTAAACTCAAAAGTGAATGATCTAAAAGTGGTGCAGTTAAAATTATTCTGAATATCCCAGCATCATTCTGAAGTTGCATATGATCAGAGACAATTTAAGATTTTTTTTTATATACTTCTCTTTCTCTCTTCTTAAAGAGCTTTCTTTTCCCCATAATAAAAATGCTGCAAGACTCACCAACAAAAATGATTCTTCATCCTTCTCGTCAATTAGAACACTGATGTAAATTGTCCAGTCACCT
Organism: Limosa lapponica baueri; assembly: GCA_002844005.1. Classification (NCBI taxonomy): domain Eukaryota; kingdom Metazoa; phylum Chordata; class Aves; order Charadriiformes; family Scolopacidae; genus Limosa; species Limosa lapponica. The sequence continues at coordinate 28,909 of KZ510943.1, read as the reverse complement.
TCTGGTTAGTGTAGGGAGTAGCTCATTCAGGCCACATTCTGTCCTCAAGCATCCTTGAGAAAATACAGAGAAACTCCAAATTAAAATGGGTACACCTAAGCTTTAAATCTAGATCACTTTGTGCTTCAGCCACTAAAAAGCAATTTTAAGTAATCCTTTGACTGAATAATCTTTCTTCTGACGAAAAGTTTTAAAAAGATTAGTTATCCAACAACTTGTCTGACTGTCACAGGTTTCATTTGAAATATTTAACATAGATACACAATTAAGATTTGATTTGTGGTGCTGAGATTTACACTCCTGGCAAATGTAGGAATATTGCATTTTAATTTACTTTCAATACAAAATAGTTGCTTTGATATGCCTGAGAACAACCGCCTTGGGATCTGTTCCTCCCATATGACGTCAAATAAGAATTCTTCTATTAACATTAGTGGATGAAGGATCAGGCTCTTCAAAAACAAACAAAGAAATAATTTATGACTACTGCTATGGGCCAAGTCTTGAAGTGTTTACTTTATTACACATGCAAGACTACCCTTGAAGTCAATGAGGGCCTCAGTGAGAAAGAAAGGTGGTGTTGAAGCTAAGGGAAGATGCTGATTTCAGATTCCCCTGTTCTAAATCCATGGAAGTTTCAGAATACTCTGATTTCACAGTGATGTATTTGTGACCCAGGATCTGATTTTACAGTTCCCTGTAAGCAAAAAAAACCCAAAATCTGGGACAATGACAAAACCAGACACCCAAAGGTGCTCTTGTAGGTAAGCCCATTCTGATAGGATGCTGGAAGTCCTTTTGCTGCTGAAGGCCTTTATAGATTCTGAGTCTGAACTCAGAGCCGTGGGTCCTTATCAGTTTTTCTTGATTTCCAACTTCTATGACAACCAACAGTCTGAAGTGGACTGAATAGCTTTTCATCTAATACGACTGATAACCTCACCCCAGCCCTACTGGTAAACTGTATGTTCAAGATATTTATCAAGCATGTATCTAGATTTCCAAGTCACAGCATGTAGCACTATTTACCAGATATCAATAAGCCAGTGTCTTTACCCAACAGCATTGCATTTCAGCTACAGGGAAGCCAGGACTGGAATTAATTCAGCTATTTTGAATATGCCAGTTCCAACTCAGTTTGATCACCATTAAGACAGTTGCTGCAGTATCTCTTCAATTCAGTCTTCACGTAACTTCAACATTGCCATCAATGAACAAAGTTCATCAGGTAGATTTTTTGAGAAATATGGTGGATGAGTAAGAACTAATAGTTTCTTGGACTACTGTTAGGTTCTGCATCAGCCAGTCTGAACTCAGTTCAGCTCACGTGATTCAACTTTTTTTAAAGCAGATTGACAAAACCGGGATTTTCCATTGGTCTTACTGTAATACATAGCTACAATGTTGAATAATGTAGCAGCTGTAATTTGAAAGTTTCAAGTAATATAATAAATTATTTCATTCACAGTACACAGGATGTCTCTTCATATATTTTCCCAGCTTTTTTCAGTCTTATATAGAAATGAAATACTTAATTTCTTTTCCATTCAGTTATCTGTTCTGATTTGTATTCATGTAGCTAATTGTCTCCGTGGGACTGAATCTTGATTACAATTATCTATCTGCAGATTTTTATACAGCTGCCAGTTGCTGCTGGCTAACAATCTGGTTCCAACATTCACTCTCTTGATTTCTTATCGTGCATTGATTCATCTCTGTTCAGTGCCCTCCTGTGATTAGAGGATCAAGTTGTCAGAAAAGAACCATTTCCCAAGCCCTCTCTATTTTCTCTGCGTTCTTTCTACTCATCACGAGGCCAACGCATCTTCACGTGGGACTGTGCTCTGCACCTCCCCAGCAGTCACCACTGCAACTTTTCAGTAGTTCCACTTCTGAAGTATCTTCTACCCCTTCTCCAGGCTCTTTCCTTCCCTTTGAGTGGAGAAGCAACACCTCTCCATCTTTACACAAATTGGAAAGAATTAATCTCCTAAACAGCTACGTTCAGAGTGGCCTGCATTCAGAGCATGAATGCCTGTGGCCCTATGCAATCCAGTTGGCTTGTCTTACAATGTGAGATTATATAGCAGTCCTGTTTGTTGTCTCAAACACTGTAAAGCCAGCCTTAAAGAACTAAACCAAGTTTAAAAATACAAAAGAAGAAAAGAGCCGATCACCTAAAGTTACCTGCCTCTTTCTCCTGATGTTTCAGCTCTTCTCACCAATCCTCTTACTGTTTCCCTCTATCTCCTCCCTAGACAGCTCGTTCCCTTTTAGTCCAACTCAGTGGTGAACACAAATATTCTTAAAACGCTTTCAGAAGTAATGTAAATACATTGAGTGAATACTGAGCTCACCCTACGATGAGAAGATAGTATTTTTGGTCAATGAAGGCTTCAGGCAGAGTCTTAAGTACAACTAATCCATAATAGTGGACAGATAGTGGTCAGTCACACACCTCAGTTATCCCAATCTTATTCTATATACTGCCCAACCTAGGAATTCCTTCCTCCTTGTGTCTACTAGTAGTCTTGTCTTCTGCTCAGAAGCCTACTGCTCCCACTCAATTCGTCTCAGGGACTCTCTAGTGATTTCTTCTCCTCTTTGCCAAGGAAACTTCTCCACAGTGTAGCTACACCTGTTTCTGAAAAGCTGCCCCTTCCCCTAGCCTTACCCTAGCCCTCTGTGCCCCCTGCAAGTGGCATGCCAGTCTTAAGAGCCAACTGCTAGCACAGATACCTCCACCTGGGGGAAGCAGAGAACCACAAAGAACTCCTTACTTTTGGAAGGTTCCTGAGTACTCTTCTGCTTCAGTCAGGAAGTTAGCTCCTAAATATGCACAATCAAGACTCCAGGCTTAACAGTTGTGCCAGGTCCAACACCAGTGTTGAACAACCAGAACTTGGCCTAAAACCTGCTATGCAGGAGTTCCCATCTAAAAGTGGCACTGTGTTGGTTTGCGTTGTCCTGAGAACAACTGGGCTGGCATCACCTTTGGGAAGGCTGAAATTTAGAATTTTATGTGCACTTCCTCCATAAACAATTTCCCTATGTAAACACCAAATTCTGAATCTGTTTACACCTCGTACCTCCAATCTGTCAATCCTGATGGTTTCTCCCAAGGAAGAATTGAGCCCAAAGGCAGGATTTCACCTTTTGCTGTATATGGCTTTGGGGCAGACGCAACATAGTGAGTTATAAAAAGCAAATGGCGTGACGCTGGACTGATTTCATTGCTCCAGAAGCTGGGATGGTAAGCTTGTCTGGCTGTAATGCATATTTTCTCTTAATGAAGGCTGCCTTACATACATGGAATGATTACTACAGTAGTAATTCTTAATTCTACTGTATTTGGAGAAGGAAAAAAAGTATACTATTTGTAACGATATATACTATTAATATGTAGTATTTATGTAGTAAACTGTATCGACTTCTATGAGGAAAGCAGAAAGGTACTGGATACAGCATGTAGCATGGCAGACAAAAAATGGAAATGAATGCCTGCTCTTAAAAGAAATAAAAAATATCAATGTGTCAGTGGTGAAAAAAGTCCATGCCGAGCAGTAGGTACCTAATTTATTTGCAGTTTCCTCCAAAGACACTAGCGTAGTAAAAAAAAATGATAACTTGCCTTGAAACATTAAAAACCTGAGTTGGCCCATCTGATATTTAGATCTGTGGCCCAACGCCTTCAAGCCCAGTTCTTACCTCTAAAGATTCCCTGCTCAGCAAATGTTCCCCAAAGTTATTTAAAATGAAGGTCTTGATCCTGCTTAGCAAATCTGCGTGGTATAAAGTTGAGCTAAACCAGAGCCTTGTTAAACAAAATAAGGCTCAGTGCTGGCTTGGAAGTTTGCTCATGCTGTACAGAACTGAGGCTCAAAGTAGAAGCAGGTAAAAAAATAGTTGTGGAAGAACAAAACTTTCCTCTAGCTCCATCACTCAGGCTCTTACACGTGTTAAAAAATAAACAGCCACCAACTTTACAGCAGCAGGACTTGGAGCATGCGATTGAGAAACCCACTAAACCTTTAAAGGAGGTACCTTTGGAAATATTTTATAGACACTCATCTCCCCAGCAGGAAAGTTAGTGCTGGAAAGAGACATCTTTAACAAATAAATAATAGTTTATTAAGTCACTTGTCTCCACAGCAGGAAATAAACTAGGGGGTGGGGAAGGAGGGTGGTGGGGTGACAAAGGAAGGGAAACAAAAAACGTTACCCTTGCAACCCCTCTGCTCCAACAGAGCTGTATTTATTTAAAACACTCTTCTCCTAAGACAGATGGAAAAAATAATTAAACCAGCCACCCACCCCTTTTATTAAACTCCTTTGTGACCACCAGGGATACGATTAACGTGGCCACCATAAAAACCCAGTACCCTACCCTCAAAATAAAGAGAAAAACAAAAGCAAGAGTGTGACACCGTGCAGGGCAGGAAGTAAATTAAGAACCTGCCTCTAGGGTGGTGGGAATATTTTTTTAGAGTGCCTGCTGGAAAATTTGACAAGAGAATCATAGTAAAGGGGTAGGCATTCTGTTGGTCTCAGCTAGGCCTTGAGGGCTTAGAAAAGAATCTTCCTCCTCAGCAATCAACTTTGTGTGGAGACAGTGTGTGGAACTGCCATAGCTCAAGAGCAGAGTAAGCACTGAGGACACGTAGCCAATTGTGAGGACAGAATGGCAAGATACAAGTTGTCCCAAATTTTCCAAGTTTTGAAACTTGCCCAAATCCTCTGATGTCCCTTGTGCAATCACAGAGACAATTCCTATGGTGCTAGGCATCTCATCCATTCTTTTTATTTAATTCACTGGACTTTTCCGTTGTCCTCCTAGTGCTGCTTCAAGGCACTGCATGCCCACAGAAGACTAGGCCAGATTCTCCCCAGAAAAATCAATCTTCATTTGTACAACAGAAGTCTGGATTTTTCCAGTTGATTACATAGCACCATGGCAAATCTTGTTACATGGATCCCATACAGCAGATCTTTTTTTTTTTTTCTTTCTGCTACTGATGCCCTTTTATAGTCAGTAACACCTTAGTTTCCAGTCCAAACCACCTTCCCTTCCACAAGACCAAAGATACTCAGGACAAACAGCCTTCATCCCTTTGTGATGACTCTTCTGCAATCTCTTAAACTCCACTATCCTGCCCGTCATCAGAATCATAGGAAAACCAAGAAATTTTAAACCTATCTGTGGCTATTAACGTGCATTCTCATTGGCACAGTGGCTACAAGACCAGTTGGAAACAAAATAGCTACTTAATACAAAGCTAGAGCAGGCTTGATGTATGTGACTTTGCAGTTAAAGAAGGAGTCTGTACCGGAAGCATCACTGTACTTAGATACTGACTTTACTGTATTATTTCCATGTTATCTTTAGTAAGAAACTTACCCTTTCTGAATGTGTGTATACCGACGTTTGCTCCTGATTGCAGCAGTTCATTTGTTAGGATTACCCCTGGGCAAAAGGAGATCAGCCAGAATCAGTACGTAGAAGGCTTTTCATCATAGCAGCTTGACTAAAAAGTGTTATGCATAGTGTCTATCAGTGCATAATGGTGATCAGAAGCCATGCCAAATGTGGCAGCCTAGAACAAGAAGCTGCCAGGATAAAATGATAGTCATCTCTATGGTATAAGATCTGTCAGCTTCCCAAACCAAAGACTTCCTTTCCATGATTGCCAAGGAAGATCCTTGCACGGTCGTCATTCTATAGTATATAAGGAAGCATTGAAAACAATTTTAGTATCTTGTGAGAACACATTCATAGAAAATATTCCTCAATTACATTTGATTTCAAGCTGATCTGGGAAGCATTTTGCTTGCCTTCTATTCACTATAGACCTGAATGGTTTTTTTCCTTCCCTTTAGGAAAAACAGAAGGCCTAACAGCTTAGTTCTAAGTTGTTAATATAGAGCAAGCTCATGATTAGTATCCCCTGTGCTGTGGTAGATGTTGACTGTAAGAGGATAAGTGACACCAGCTCAAGTACAGAAGGAACAAAATCACTTGTATGGACAAAAGGTGTCCATTGAGTTGCCAGTGACAACTCTTTATAGTGTTACATAAATAGAGAAAAGAGAGGTACCCGGACTGCATGTAAGAGGAACGTATAGCCCAGACTGACAACTTGCTATAGAGAAAAGGATTGAAATTAGAAGATGCTCCCACTTCAATGCAGGAACTTTTTGAAGGAAAAAAGGGAAGAGTGATATTAGCATTGCATAGGTCAAAATCTCCCCTGCCTCCTTAGTAAAATGAAGTTTTATTCATGATGAGGGTGAGGAGATGGTAACTACAATACTATCTAGTTAAACAGTAAGCAAATTCAGAAAAGTAGGTATTAATTATATCTAATATTTGTTAGTGTCTCTTTTCTTAGAAGAGCTGAATGCACTTTATAAGCGCTACATTACTGGTATGCATAATAATAGTTAATTAGGGTCTCGATAACTAGACTACTGTATGTGACTGTAGATGCGAGTAGACAAGTAGAGTGTGGTTCAGCAAAAGGACACTGAGTCAGGAAACTGTGATTGTGTTTATTGCTGGCTCTGCCACTGAAGTGTTTTGAGACCGTGAGTAAATCCCTTTGTCCCTATCTATGAAATGGAAGGGACAAATGGGCTTCCTTTTTAAGACATATATTGACATAAATGGATAAAAAGTGTTAAAATGAAAGATGAATGTTATTGGATAGCTGAGACTGGACTTAACAAAGCATTACTGGAATGTACAGTCTAGGTGGAAGTGGGAATATCTGCTAACTGAGCTGGACATGAAAGTCTCATAAAAGCATCTTTCATGGTTATGTGAAGATGACAGCATTGTAATTTCTATGTCCTGTCTGGGTGGCTTTTTTACAGCAACATGCATACTGTTCAGTACACTTTAGGATACCTTTACATAGCTATTTCAATGTCTAGCTCCTAACCTATCAAACTACTTTAAAAATAGTTTTAATTTATATGCATTGTATCACATTCTCAGCGGGGATCACAAGTCAACATCCAAGCCTTAGGATCTGAGGGAGGAACTGACCTTGCCAGAATTTCAACTTATGGTTATTGGCAATCAAAGCATTTCTATCCCGCTGCTCTGACAACCAATCTGTTCATCTGGCACGCAGTTATTAAACAGTTGATGTGCGCTGGCCCTGCTCACTGGTATTTTATCACTTGTAGCATTCATCCACTGCTTGTGCGGATGAATCTCAAAAGAGAGATTTTGAAGGTTTTAATCAATTTCCTGAATTCTGCCCATCAACAGTGTCTTCATTTCCTGCCACTTTATAAAACAGGGTTAAGTTACAGTTACAGACTTGTTTCAGGTTATTCTAAATAATCTCACTGAGCTGCTTCAAGTTTATACTCATCTGGGGTCTTGCTATAAAGACTATGGGGATTGATGGGAATCTTCAGAAGACTTGATATCAGGTCTTCCAGCCTTGATCCTATATTGTTCAAACCTATCCAAATTTTACCATTCACTTGAATAGAAGGAATAAAAGCCGAACAAAGTGGCAGTTCAGCCCTCACCATGTAAATTGTTTATTGACTGGAAAAAAAATCAGAGCAGTTGGAAAACTGCTGTCTTCATAATCCTCTACTGAATGAATGTGATAAATTTTGCATTTAAGTAATTTCACATAATATTTAACTAAGAACTAGTGGGTGCTCTTGCTTGTTTTGTTCTGAGAGAAATGTCTGAGTCCTATTGTATGAAAAAAGATTAATAGGTAGATAAAGAGATTCAATATTTGCTTCTTACCTAGACGTTTCAGATAACTTAGAGTTTAGCTTCTGGCAAAAAAATTGCCAAATTAAAATTTAAGTCTCAGGACTGTGAAGTAAACTTAAGCTTGGAGAGTTATCAGGAACTTGACTAGGGACATTAAGAAAAGTCCAAGTGCATATTAGGTACATTGATTACTCTATTTTTTATGATTTAAAATGGGTTTCTTAAAAAAGTTTCCATGTTTGTTTATTGACAAGATTTCCCTTGACAACTTTGTTTCACTGCTACCCAGATCTGTGATTTATTCATGCATAGGACATTGTGTTTAAAGGCATCACTTGATACGACAATTATTGGCGTTTTTTTTAAAGTAAGGTTTTTTTATTTCTTTTTTTTTGTGTTGTTTCGCAGGTAAATAATGGAATAAGGAAAGCAGATAATCTAAACCAGTATATACTACAACTAATGACAGAATCATAGGTGATACTGGCGAATTAGTGGGGGAAAAACTGCTCAGCACTATTATTAAAATGACCATCTTGAATAAGAGAAGGTAGAGTAGCTGTGCTGCCACGGTCTGTTGCTTGAGCTGGTCTCCAGTTACTGCAAGGTAACAGTGTAGGTAAGAGAAAATCACTGATTAAGATTTTCCTGACATGGAATTTAGGTTAGACTTCTCCAGAGCAAGTGACTACAAAACTGTAAATTTATCTACCTTATTTTATTTAAAATGAAATTGGGAATAATATTCTTGTGAGTGCTTTAATTTATGTATAGCTACAAAGTGAGTTTGCTCTAACTCAGGCAAGCTTAATACATTTTGATGTCTTTCTCTCAACTAATATATATAACTTTGTTCTGAAGTTTAGCCCACTTTTGACAGACAATTCAAGGAAATGGCTCAACTGTGTCAAGAAAGAATCCTTCTAGGAACTGATATTTAACCAAAGTTTTCTGCTCACATCAACCAACCATTTGTCCATGAATTATTGATAGCTTTTCACAACATATTCTAACTTGAATTTAACACTCTTTCCTCTTCGTATTTTTGTATCACCTCTCGGAATTATATCAAAGCTGAGAAGGCTGGAAACCTGGTTTGTTTAAGAGAAAATGTGACAAGCACAAATGTCTGTTTTGGCACAAAGATTTCTGCTCTTGAAGAAAGCAATAGTGTTAGAAAGCAGGAAACCTTGATCCTGGAAAAAAATGACTTGACTTCTGAAAACTTTGGGGAAATTTAATTAGCTGTCAGGCATGAGGGCACAAAAAATATTTGTTTATGCTTTCAAAATACTGTGTATGGTCAGAAGTTCTGAAAAACACTGCAAAGCGTTACTGCGATTAATCAATACTGTTGTGCCACCTAACTGAAAAATGCATTATCTGGCAAATGAATAAGGATTTCAGGCAGACCAGCCTAATTAGACAGAATATCTATTTATGAATCCATCCACTTTATACCATAACAATAAATTGTAATAACAAACAATATGAGAAAATGGATTCTAGGAACATGATCAAATACGCATTTAGTTCAACCTACTCTTTCTATTGGCTTCAGTATTCACCATTGTTCACATTGTAATGCTAAAGAGTAAGAGATTTTGTAAAGAAGATAGAGGAATTTGTCACTGCAGAGGATGTTGATATTTATTCAGCATGCAGAAATCCTAAAACTTTGCAAGGTGCTAAGTATAATTAATACATTCCTTCTTTCACTATGGGTAGAGCTTAAACTACTGTGGCTTTGATTCACTGAAGCACTTAACCCTGTATTTGACTCCAAGTAAAATCCTAATGCACACAACAGTCAAATTAGGTGCATGCTTAAATGCTTTTGCTGTATAGGGGCAGATTTAAATTAATAAGCACCAAAATCTGTTATGTAAACAGATGTCTAAATGCAAACTGATATGATAAAATTAGCTATTTTTCTATATTTTTTTTCCAAACAAATATCATGGATAAAGAACATTAAACCCCAAAAGTCAAGCTCTCAGTCTTTGGGAAATAAATCAAGGTTGCCCGTGTACAACTGCACCTCTAACAGTGCAGCCACAGACGTATTTATGACAAAGGAGATGCCAGACATGGTGTCTGTGTGATGTTTTTTTCTGCTGTTTCTGCCACTCCTTGTTCAAGCAAGTCTCTTTAAAAAGGAACAAAAATATCAAGAGAAGTTTGGTCTGGGTTAGGAACTCAGAAAGAAACAGGCAAGGAAACGGGACTTTGAAGAAAATAAAGCTCATAGCCTAAGTGAAAATAGTTCATACAAAATATTTTGTAACTGAATAATTGTGATATTGCAGCAGTCTGATTCTCTTTGATAGCATCATCATTACTCTTCCCTCATTTACTGTTTATAAAATAATAAATAGTACTATCTTCTGGTTTAGATACATAGGTGTTGGTATATCGGTACATTGGTGGGAAAACCTTCAGATAAAATTAGTCTAGCAACAGTTCAAGAGCAAACTACGTACTCAGAACTGTTTTGATTTTTGAAGCAGCATGGAGAAGGAAAGGTTGATGATTTTGATTTGATTTGATTATGATTTCATCGTAAAGATAGGCAGGCCTTCACAAAACTTTTATTCAGGCTTATTTTGAGATAAACCCTAACATTGATACAATGGCAGTGTCGGTAGTTCCTAGTCCTGCTTTTCTCAAGTGTCTGAAACTGCAGCTCCTACTGTTGAAAGTTACTTAATCACTGTGTGAGATAAACATAAGAATCAGGAGAATATGTGATTTATTTCTCCACAGAATTCCTCAAAAGGAATTGTAATTTAGTTGCACTGAAAACCTGTGGGTGGGCAAGGCTAACAGAAAGAAGAAACAGGAAAGAATTTTACATCTATAAGGAAAAAAAGGAAAGAAAAGTCTGTAGCTGAAACATTTTGTTAAAAGACCTTGCTTTGGTTACTAGAACCGTAAGAGGCATGATGTGATAGCAGGTTTATTCATTTCTAATTATGGACATGGCTTTATCTGCAAGTCTTCCTCTCCCTCCTCAGCTAACTGCCCCCCCCCTCCTTTTCCCTCCTGTCCCCTGGGGCAGCACTGTGGTGGGGCTCAATCACTCTTTTATTAGTTGTGATATACTGTGGCTAATTCCCTTAATCTGGACCTTGCTTTCCTATAAAGCCCAGACCTCAGGTATTGAATTTCCCTGATCAAAGTGCAACCAGTGTGGGACACAGCAATCTCCACTAAACAGGGGAGCTTGGGAAAGCTCGTAAACGGAGTAAAAGAAATACACATACACACACGCACTCACAAGATGGTGCAATCAATTGGTAGAACAATCACGTGTGAAATATTACTGGCTCCTTAAAGTGCTGGTTCTGGGATTTACTGCAGTGTATTAATCTGCTATGCTTAATGCATTGACCTTTCACCCCTACCAATTCAGTAGACGGTGCTTGAATTGCCAGAAGCTAATACAATGGATTAGGAGCAGAAAGAGCCCACCATATTGAAGTGCCACAGCAGCCCTAAACCATATGACCAGTAATTTCTCCATCTTTCTTAATAGATAGTGCCAGACAATGTGGCTACCACAGAAAGGCCCGTATTGACAGCAGAATTTCTGGAAAGGGAGATAGTGGAATAAAGGCTTGTTATAAAACAATAGAGAAGGGCAGTCTTGTGACTGAGTCACAAGACAGGGATTTAGAAGAATTTGTTTTATTCCATGCAGTCATTCTCTCCCTGTGTGTGACCTTAGACAAGACAATTCACTTCTTAAGATCATGTCTTTCCTATCTGTAAAATTTGGATAATGGCACTTACCTAATTTTCCTAGGAGCAGTGGAGAGGCTTTATTCATTGACATTTAAAAGGCACGTTAGGATCACAGGATTGAAGGTGTTACACATTCATGCAAAATAGCGTGATATTTGGTTCATTAGATATCCATGTAGACGGAGAAGAGAATGGAAGAGAACCTTCCTTTATATGTACACCTGGAAACTCAATCATTAATCTAAAAGCTTTCTCTTAAAGTGCTGTGTTCACTTGAACCAAAAAGTTAGCTCAGATCTAAAAATAGGTGCTACACAGACTTGCAGAAATGTGTAGAAATAAATGACATGGAAAGCAATGCATATTTGCAATGGAGAGATAATCAAATGTCCTTTTCCTGCTTCCTTGGTCATACCAAATCTCTACATTTCATGGAAAACCCTTTGGAATTCAATTTCCAACGTTAACTCTTCAATGTCATCTTTAACTATTCCATATAATCTCACAAATGGTTATACAGTACTACTGACTTTGAGAGAAGTGTCCAAAAACCTCATAAAGGAGATTATTCTAAGTAATTGCTATCAAATACTATTAAATTCTGAATAGCGTTAAGCCCCCTCCAACTGCCTGCATAGGCACTCTCATTTAGGATTAAAGGGACCTTTATCTGATTTGTTTTACTTCAATACAAAATAAATTAGGTTGACCTGAATTAAGGCCTCTTTGATACTCAGGAAGAGTGTCCACACAGGGGTTTACTGTGCTTTAATTGGTCAACTTCAAAAGTTAATTTGGATATTTTTTCCTGACATGCGCAGAAACTAACACAGAATACACGTGTTATATTTATAACATGGCACAGAATTTAGAGCACAGGGCTCTGTGAATGTACATTCTGAATTTAGCACTCGAGTGAGCTTACTGGTACTGCTGTGTACTCCTCAGAATTGGAATATACTTACAATGATGAATAAAGGTGAGATTCAATTCATCAAACTTTGGTTATATATAGATAGGTCTCTAGTCTAAGTCTGTTGCATATACTAATTCAACAGAAAGATACACAACCTTAGAAGATGACAAAGTCATTCCGGTACATCTCTGAGGTTGCTGTTATCTCAACATAAGAGGAGGCTGCCCCCAAAAAAGTTCACCTCATATTGCCTTGTCCCTAGCTGCATGTTTCACCATCTCTCTTGTGCCAGCAAGCACTCATACAGCTGCGTAACAAATTGAGTCGGGAAACTGATCCAAGTAAAACCAGCTCTGAACAATAACAACAACAACAACAAGAGAGCAAAAGATTAGTTACAGAGGAGTCATTGCATGATGACTTAGGCAGGCTTAATTTTGATTGTGCAACCATATCCTAAAAAAAAAGCAGGATGAATTGTTTTCCAGAGATATTTCTTTCACTCTACCAATTACATGAGCTTTGCAAGTTGGTTTATAGCAAACACCTAACGTAAGACAATTGAAGAGAAAGAAACCTAGCCCCAAGAAATCATACTTGTGCAACCTCCTCTGAATGGCAGTAGGTCTCCGTTTCTGAGAAATATTTATACCTCATTCCTTATGGTTAAGTGCCTTTCTTCAATTTTTCACAGCAAGCATTGGCAAAGACAGTTGGAAACTGTGTATAAGTGCCCAGTTTATAGTACCTTAAAAGGACCTGTTTTTCAGAAAGAGCTGGGAGCCCATTCTGTGAAAACCATCGCTCAAGTAGGGTGCTCAAAACTGCTAATCAGTTTTGAAACCTTGGCCCTATCTAAAAGGGGGTACATTCATGTAAATTAATTTTTTTTTAACAAGAAGCCTATATATATATATATGTTAAGCCAGCCACTGAAAATTAAGAAACAGTCTTTATCTGTGTGGCACAGACAACACACTGTACATTTCAAGAACTTCTTGACTCAAACCATTGTGGCCAAAAGGCCCGAGTGCTCAACTTGAACGGCTTTGAAACCAGAGCCCTTCAGATCATAATTCAAGGACCTGGGAGTAGCAAAGGGCAGAAGAGATGAACGGCCTAACAGCCGAGAATGGATTTGAGCAGAAAAGGGATGTCACAGGGCCGCAAGGGACAGTTGGGAAATTTCTTTGCCCTGGTGGGTTGTGGGCCCTACTGCTCGCTGCCTGACATCAGCCACTTGGAATGCCAGTAATATAACACCCCTGCGACACTCGGTGCTCCTGCCGTACAGTTTTATTGCCCTGCTTCCACTCTCTCTGGTTTATATCGGATTGTGTTTTCCAAAGACAGGCAATAAAGAGGGGAGGAGGGGAAGGGGGATTTATAGCCTGCTAAACTAAACTTCCCTGGGCTTGCTGTCCTCTGTCCCAGCCCTCCTCTTGCTGCCCTGACCGGTCTGGAGGAATAGTGCTTATAGCAAGGTCTCAAGGTGTGAAGGACAAGGCTTGTCAGAGACTACTTGGGTTCTCTTCTTGGGAGGCCAGAGAGCACACACCGGTCATCCACCAACTCTGTTGCTTCAATGCACCAGGCACTCTGCCATGCTGTTATGGAAAAGCATGTAGTTTTTTTCACATGCTAATAATCTTGAGACCAATCTTGAATGGCATACTTAAGAATTTGCCACACAAGGCTCTCACTGTTCGGAAGGATTGTGGAACAAGTTAAGGCTTACAAGAATCTGGCTTAATGCAGGCATCTTTAGTACTTGCTTCTGTGAAATCATTGTCAAGGTCTCTGCCTCAACAGATTTAATATGAAGGTTTGGCTTGCTGCATGCGTCATTTCAAGCATGGTATGATAGTACAATGTGGCTTGGGATCTTTATAATAAAGATCTAACTAAGCTGGGAGCTTTTACAATGTGAAGACAAAACATCTGGCTAGTCCTGACGAGGACCTCCAAAACACCGCTATGCCATTGGTTGTCCCATTCCATAGTCCTCAAGGTACCTGAGGTGAATATACATAGCTAGAAAAAGTGGCAACTGTAGTTTTCTCGGGCAACGCTGTTTCTGCAAAAAAGTAGCTAGAATCCTGAAAGTCTGCCATTTAGGTATATCTGCTTTGTGACAGGCATAATAACAGCACAACGTGATTTATAATGCTCCGTAACTAGGGGAAGTGGGGCAGGGCATAGGGAGAGAGGAGACGGGGAAAGATTTGAGACAGGGAGAACCATTTCCACACAGCAAATACATGGTGAAATGCTCACCCAAGGTGTAAGTCTCTATAAGAAAGGTTTTTATTTGAGATGACTACTCAGTGGACCGTTCCTTAAACTCCCATGCTGCTCACAGTTTTTAAAACATCCAGTCTCTGCCAGTATTTTCTGGGAGATGGGATGAATAAATGGAATTCTCCTCTACTGGATTCTCGTGCAATGTGGTATAGGGCTGAGAGAGAATGAATGCAAAGCAACTTTGTGAATCAAGTCGTTGCATTCAGATGAGCGTAGAGATGGACAAACACCAGTAAAATGCACGTACATGCCACCACGTAAGCAGTGAAATTACAGTGTGCTCCACTATCCTGTGATAAAACTGTCAAGTGTCTCTCAACTGCCTCTCATTGACAGAAATTTTAAACCAGCTCTTACTAGCGTGATCTCACAGTGCCAGGTGCTCCCCTCCGGTCCCTCATTCATTGCTTTCCGATCACCTCCACCTCTGACAGCTGCCCTGGCTGTGGCGGGTGAGGCGAACACACCAGCATACAGACACCACGCAGTGCAAGGTATTGCCTCAGCTCCTCTGAGGGGGTATAAAAGGGTAGTGATGGGATGAAATGCGAGAGGATGAACGGACTCTGCAAGG
>KZ510938.1:16296-27587 GCA_002844005.1 Limosa lapponica baueri | reverse complement strand
CAAGACAAAGTAAAGGCTTCAGGAACTTCTTTTGCTGATGCACAGGTCTGATGGGAATTGCCTAAACCTGCAGCCAGCTTTTACTCTGTCTATAAATTACTGCATTACACAGTAGGAGGGGATTCCAATTCCAGCTGATGCATCGTCATACGGGTTATCACATGGCAAGATCCAGTTAGACTACGGGAATCTGTGTCATTTTCTGACACAGCAGACTCAGGATGAGACTCTACAGACATACAGATTTATACGTAGCCTCACTATTCAATACTGATTTTTTTCAAATAACCAGTCTCATGCCAGCTACTGCAGCTAGGAATAAAACCCATGGAAACACAATTGGCTACTAGTTTGATAACCTGGAAAAACCGAGTCAGAGTAAAACACAAAATTAACTTGTAATTCTGCATAAAATTAAGTTGCATTTCTTTAACAAAGTGCAATTCCCACTGTAATTCTCTAAGATCCTATCAGTTTTCATAACATAAACAACATTCTTTAAATACCTGAGTCTAAGTGGTGCACTTGGCTACTCTCTCAACCTCCTCCACCCTGACCCTTCACAGCTTTGTTCTAGAGCAGATCAGAAAGAGTTAAGGGACTAAATTTAGTAATACTTGTTTTGTGTTTGAATCAGCAACACAAGCTGCCTTAAGGATATAGCAGAATATTAACTGAGTTATATTTTTGTTAGAAACAACCAAGACAGAGTATCTTTAGAACTAACTGAGTTGCCAAAAAGCTCATGAAGTAGCACAAACCACTGAGAATTTCCGAGCTATATAGATAAATACAGGTCTCAACTTGCCAACTCATCTTCATCACTTATTCTTTCACAGCAACAAACTACTTCACTAAAAGGAAGCTAGCAGGGAGAGCAGAGGGAAAGATATGGAAAGCTTAATTCCATGTTTAAGGCAAGATAGAGATTCAGATTCCCATTTAGGGAAAGCATGTTTACCGGAGTGCACTTTGTTCAATTAAAAATGGATGTTTTTCAAATGGTTGTGATGATTAAAAAAAAAAAGTGCAGGGAACTATACCTGCTTTCTAGGCTTAGCCTGTCACAGTACAAACAGTACTGTTGAGTTCATTGTCTGAATCATCCTGCTAATTGGAAAAATGCAGAAGTGCATCCTACTCCCTCAATTACTCACACGCTATTTAAATAGCCACACACTCATATTCACTAATGCGAAGACAGCTTTGTTTATGGTGACGTATTTGTTAGTCACCTAATTATATGAAGGTGGAATAAGCCGAGACCTTCATTCAGTAGTGTCAACAAGGAGTTTAAGCAAAAAAGAGTGTATAGAACCACCACTATCCTTATGTTCCTTTACGAGCTACTTGAAGCGAGAGCAGAGATGGGCACCAAACTGTGCACCCCATGCGGGTGGTCACACCGAGCTGCCCAGTGGAATGTCTGCTCCTTACTGCTTTTCCCAGTTCTCGAGGATGAATGGCCAGAGAGAAGCACTCTCCCAGCTCTCAGAGACAATCAGACCAGAATAACAAGCTCTGGTACCAAATCCGAGTAGTTTTTTCTGGCCTTGCAGTTTGTTAACAAACAAGACCACAAGCAACCATCTAGGACTAGAAATGGCAAAAAAAGCAACGCTTAGTACTAATAAAAAAAAAAAATCCCACAAGGTAAATGAAGCTAGTAATGTAATGTGTATCACTAAGCAAAAGGCTCATTAAACACTTACCAGGGCAAGGTTTCTGCATTTAGCTTGGCTGCCACGGTTCTCCACGCTGCCACCGCTCTCCATGCTCCCGAGCGCGTGCTTTGGAGAGATCTCAGATGCCATTTCAGGAGAATCTGACACGAGGTTTCTAGGCATCACACCTTCTTGACCGCTCGATCCCGATGCAGTGCTGAATGCCATCAGCATATTACGTCAGGCTGCGAGCTTTACTCATTTCTGAAAACAGAGAAGGCGGCGTTATATTTAAATCTGGTTTTTAAAATACTTGAAAAGGAGTTGAAAATAAATATCCCACACAGGTTAATAAAAGGCATATCTTTATGCTCCAGAACACATCTACCACCTATGGGCACCTTTTAAAACAATTGGTCTTACTCTAAAGGGTGATATTAAAAATCCAACGTAGCGAGGTTCTGTACCCCATCTCGTGTGCTTCCAGTTTCTACAGTTACAAGCACAGACCCTGCGTACATACCTGTCCTACAGATTCAGTTTGAGTTTTCCATACACAGTCATAAAATCCCATCGGCTGAGATATCAACTGACCCAATTCAAATAGCTTCATCCTTTATCAGTTTCTAGACAAGAATTCTATTTATCAGATCACGTGAGAGAAACAGAATCCAGTTCCTTGCCTAACACTGCTGCAGTTAACTCGTGTGTTACTGAGGCAGCTCTATGCCAACTACTTCTGGTGAAAGACCCACGAACAGAACTCAGCACCATCGTGTTACATAGCAAAATTGCATTTTAAAGCTTGCAGAGCTTTCATTGCACTCAGCCATGAGGAAACAGCGCTTGTACATTTGGAAGATACTGACTGGAACAGCAACATGCACCAGCACTTAACTGGAGCAAAAGCTCTCAGTTTTTTAAGCCATCCTACTGCGCAGATCTGTTATAGCCCTCAGAATCGTCATCATCTCCCAAAACACCCTGGCGGAATTTCTTCCTTCCTTCTCAAAGTACCACAAAGACAAAAGTCAACCTTGTGCACGAACAGCACAAACAGGGGGTGGGTAAAAAGCAGACCCCAGCTCATTTCTCTCTCCAAAACATTAAAACATCCTTTGCAACAACAAATTGCCTTGTTCTTTAACAGTCCATCATTTTACCTGCGCTGCCTGTGACCAGGAAGCGCCAGTGATGCATTCGTTCCTCAAAACACTTGGTTCTGAGGTACCACATTATATGCAACCAGCTGGGAACTGGACACCATTACCCTGACACTGCACAAATGCAATGGGATGGTCCTGCTTCCCAAGTGCTTCTCTCTTTATTATGATTCGAGAGGTGACATGAGAAGCAAAGTCAAGCCTGCATTTCCAATTCAATTGGATTACTTCTCCTTCCTCCCTACCCCGTCAGCTGAGGGATGAGAAACCAGAGCCTCCTGGTAAGCTGATTAGTGTTTCATAGTAGTGAGATAACATCTGCCAATACTAAGCAACAATTCCATCCCGCTGATCATTTCCTCCCAGGAGAGGGCTATGACATTACCAGAGGTACGTATGAACCAACGCTCCCTCGTCTACACCGTAGCACCAACATGTGTCCTGTGGGAAGGCTCCCACACAGTGTAGCTAGGCTGCAGTCCAGCAAGTCTTGGAAGCACGTTCCACATAAACAGAGCACTGGATTGCCACAATAAAAGCATCTGATAGCCTTTCTTATGAACATTAGGTCTAACAATTAAGATTCAGCCTTGTTTTTACATAAGAACATTCTTCCTTTCTTCTATTAATAACATTAACTATAAATAGATACAATGCATCCTCAGGATAATGATCTTTAAGTGATGCCACAGCGGAAGAAACACGCTCTTGGTGCTGTTTTTCAGAATCACAAGAGACAGGCAGAGAGGAGAGCAACGCAGCAGCTGCCGAACCTCTGGTTGCCACATACCCAGGCCCAAACCAAAAATGTATGCTGCAGAAAGCCCAACTAGAAAAGAGTCACGCAAGTCTAGAACGTATCCTGCAACAGCAGCCCCATCTACAAGCCACGCATGAGCAAACATACACACAAGAAAATAGATCTTATTTTTTAGAAGACAACATTATCAGTGAAGATCTTGACTCCTCTGAAATGCTACAAACACACACACACAAAAAACATGCATAATTTTTCTAAGGCAAGACTATCAGAGAAAGTCTTGACACCTCTGGAGAAAACTCCCACTTTTCTGGAGAAAACTCCCACTGACTTCAGATTTCATCCCATGACTTTCAAGGTGATGTTCAGATGGAAGAGAGTATTTTTCTAAGGATGGAGCAGCAAGAGGTGATTACTCCTACTGACATCCAACATAAAGCGAGTATTATTTTTCATCAGCGCTTTCAAGCTGCAGCATCAATTCTTATCCAGGTGTCCCCAGTATAAACTGGACATGCCATGGTTGTTCGGTCCCTCAGTGATGCCTTATAGACAACTACTAGACTTCTAGAATTATACTCAAAACCATTTGTGAATGTTTTATAGACTACATTATGAGATGTCGTAGCTCCAGATCACAATAGGCATCATAGACAAGACCCACATTTAAAGACTAACCAAATAAAGGTATTAATCAAAGTTACCACGAAACTAATCAATGGACCAAAACTTTGAGGCAGAAGAAAGTATTTTAGAGTACTGTTCTGCTTTCCCCAACAGCAAAACCTCAGCGTCATAGCGGGCTATCTACATCCAGGACAGCAGGAACACCCAGATTCAGTAGTAATAAACATTAAAGCCACAAGTTCTAAATAACAACAAATAACTCTGCTCCCAGCAAGCTCCTGTTACTCATTTTGGAGCTCAAGCTCAGTTGTTTCACAAAGCTCCTGAACAATGAATAAAGGCAGTGACTGCGGCTGGTTAAGAGAGCCACCCACACAAGATCAAGTAGCAAGCACTATGGCACGGGTTCTGCATTCGTGTTCTAAGCCGTGGCTTCTTCGGTGTGATTCATTCCAACAAAGCTTGGGAGCAATGGCCTGTGAACCTGCAGAAAAGACAGGGGTGGAAGATCTTTTCCTCTTCTCTCTTTCACATCATCTTCAACGCTTCAAGGGTACACGTCAGTAAGATCATAACCCATTCATATACATTATTTCTTCTCCACTTTGCTGTGTCTTTTATGATCTAAGGGAGAAACTCTTAGAGATTTGCACAGTGCTGAGCGCAGTTACAGCTGATGTGAGGCTGCCCAGCACTGCTGCAATACATACAACATGCCTTACAAATTCCCCTCCTAACCACGGCTAACACAGAAGTCCCTTCACCCTTTCTATGTCCCCTCTATTAAGTGAAAGACTTTGTGGATTTCAGACAGAAGTAGCCAAGAATCTAATGAATTTCAAGAAGACCCCACTGCCTGTTTCAGTAAGATTGCCTAGGTAACAAGCAAAGGTTCAAAAATAAGGGAACCACCCTCAGAGAGAGCAAGAACAGCAGGACGACAGGCGGCTGTTCCTCCTGACCTTCAGAGGTGCATTAAATATGAAAGTCGCTCACAACAGGATTTGTTGCTTGGTCTGTTCAGTGCATTGCAGTGGGGTTTGGGTTTGGTTGGGGTTTTTTTTGGTTTTTGGTTGTTTTTTTTAGCTTGGTTTAAGAGATGTGTAACTGTACCATTAAGGATTAATTAAAAAATAAAATAAAATCAGACCACGACACAAAAGTGCAGGAGTGTGACAGGAACAGTACTATTTGGAGAGAAGATCCCAAATGTTAAACCGAAAAGGCATCTTAGGGCAGCTGTGATTCCATCAGCTGAAACGATCGCTCCCTGGTTACACTACAGCCAGCCCTTATGAGATATTTAAAACAATACAATTCCCATATCATGCATGTTTGTCAGAGGGCAGTAGGAGGAAATTGAAATATTCTGAAGTTAACATCGAATTTTACCTCCAAAGATTTAATTTCGCTTTGACAGAGGCACATAATTCAGAGACAATGTATTAAGTTGGGATCAAAGATAAGGTGCAGTCTGCCTTTTTAAAAAGGATATTTTTATAGTTTTGCTGACTAAGATTACCTCTCCCCTGAAGTTCAACGTTAGCATTTACAAGGGACTGCTTCTGTAGCAGCAAGAGATTGAAAAAATTGTTTATTAATAATCCTGTTTGAAGACTAGCTTAATAGGCAAAAAAGATCAATCCCACGAAAATGGAAGACATTTAGAGGCTAAAAGTCAACTGCTACATGAGCCAGGAGCCAAAAGCCAGGAAACAAACAGCATCATCCCATTTAATGCACAATATATTTAAGGCAATTAGAGTCGACAATTTTTAGAAAGTTATCATACATTTTTAAAAGGGCACAATATCAGTCTCTCCCTCCCCTCGCTGTACCTACAATTTCTAGAATACTCTTCGCATAAAGTCTTTTAAGCTACATTTCCAAGCCTAGACTGTACTCTGAGCATCACACACACACTTTCCCTGTTCTTAAACAGCAATTTCTCAGTGATATAACTGAAACAGAACCGGCCAGTGAGCTTCAAGGTTTGCTTAATCCGTCAGCTGTACACAGACACAGCAACGCACACGCTCAGCTCTGTGCACACCATCAGTCGCCTGGTACTCCATGGCCCTGCTTGAGTTTGGAGAGTTAAGCAGCTGGAAAAAACACCTGGAAGGTAATTCCAAGCATTACTGTGGGACAGATTTTATAAAAACGACAGTCCAGGGGCAGACTAGACGCCTGTATCTCCATTAGCATCTGACAGCAGCAGATGCTGAGGGAAGAGCGTGTAAAACAAGGCAAACGGAGAGCAGGAATTCACTCCCATTCCTGCACATTGCGGTCAGGAGACCACAGGGCTTCCCAAAACAGGCCAGGTGCTTGTGTCTAATAACATGATGGATTTTTCCTTGTATTAAGTGCTCCTGCAACATACCTCTGAACCTGCTGTACAAGATCACAGCTGAACAAAACCAACTGGCCCGTGACATGCCTTCACTGAGCCACTGCTGTTACAGACTCCTCAAAAGTAACCGATCCAGCACGGTGCACACACTTCCTCCTCGTGAACAGAGCTGTTGGCAACTGAATTCTTACCTCCTTCAGTATATGAAACACAGAGTAAACCCTCGCCTTTCAGAGATAACCCATGTCCTACCCTTGTGATATACAGTAGGATTTAAGCTTTCTGGTAGAAGAATAGACAAAGCGACAGTGCTGCCTGCAAAGGACAAACCTCGCGGGCAAGCTGACTAACCCTAGGAGCACACAGGATGGATGAAAAGGTATTACTTTGAGCACATAAAAACCACAGAATCGGACAGTAAATTTATAAGCTGTTCTTACAGAAAGAGTAAAATCAAAAATTCTTTATGTTTAGGAACCAAGGCAAACCAGAACTGGCCAACACAGTTAAATTCTGACTTTTCTTCTCCGTACGTGCAGACCCTTCTGATAATGTGCTAATGCATTTTATTATGATGCACATTCCTTATCTTATGTAAAATCCTGTCTGTCCAAACCAGCCATGGGTATTTAACATCCAGTAACCAGGAAATGTTCCTGCCCTTGTTTAGAGAGGGACTGTCACCATAGTACAGCCAGCCAAATAGAAATGCTGACCATTAAAAAAAGAAAACAACAAAAAAATACACCCCACGCCCTCACCCTATGACAGATGGTCCTCCAAACAAGAGCCAGGCCAACAGCATTTTTATGGACATTTCCTTGGATATCAATTCTGATTGATATTTTCAGAGCAGGCATTGAGTAAGCTGAACACTGTTTAGCAAAGAGGGAACGCGGGGTACTGTCACAGTAGCATGTCAGTCCAGGACAGACATGCAACTACAATCAAAGTAATTAGAGTGTGAACAATCACGTGAGACTCCCAGAATTCAAGGGAATTTAATGCAACTAACCCCAATATTTTGTTTTAAACTTTCTGGTTTCTGTGGTGCATTTGTGACAATTCAAACTTTCCTCTACAGGCTGGAGAGCTGCAAAATCCGTTAGTTTTAAAACTAAAAACAAAGATTCTCTCAGTCCTCGAAATCTGGAAGCCGGAGCCTCAAGAAACACACTGAATGTCATTCATACGACTTGCACTAGAATTTGAGAGAGCTGCCAACAGTGAAATAATTAATCCTGTGTACATAAGTTTTTAAAAGAACTAGATGGGCAAGGCACCAATTCAGTAAAACTTAAATCCAGTTGACTTCACTAGGATATTTCATCACACGCTTAAATGGTTTGCTGAATTGGATCTCAAATTAAATGTAGCAACCACTTAAAAAGAAAGGAAACAATCACAAACCAACATTTTCATCACCTCAGTAATAATTCAATTACTACACTGAATTCTCCAAATCATACTTTGCTCAGAAACAATGCTTAAGGTCACACCTTTAAGCACATTAATCCAAGCCTCAAGATACCGGAAAAAGAGGGTTCAAAACTGTGCTTCGTTCTTAACTGGTCTTTCTGGATTTTCAAGAGCAGCCTTTTCATTTTTTTGAGACCCAATACTTTAGAAACTTCGTCACCTACTGAAGACAACTAAGCCAACGCAAGACAAGAGACCTTTTTGCAAAAGCCTAGATCATCATTACCTCATCATCCTCCCTGCAGTGTTTGGGAAACGCTGCTTCTTTTAAAACAGGCAGTGAAACACCAGTGCGGGATTTGATGATGCACACTGGTCCAGCCTCAAGACAGAATTTATTAAGGAGAAATCTGTGAAGCAGGATCTCGCATGCCTTATCCCTTGCAAGTAAATTCTGTTCCCAGTTCACTACAACAGCAGCTTCAGGTGAATCCTGCTGCCTAAAGCAAAGGCTGCCAGTTGCAAAGGTCCATATACAGCAGCGTGGCTTAAATCACCAGAGAAGGATCCCTGAAGTGCTCACATTTCCCACGCGTTTACAGCCACAGAATCCTTCCCTGCCCCAACTGAAAATAAAACCATGGCCAGTGACAAGCAGCTACTATTCTTTAGATTAACGCTAAGGATAAGGCTCTCACTGGTACTCTGCAGTTGAGATTTGATGACCAGTGGGAAAACTACGTACGATATCCAGGGCCATCCAGTCCAGTATTACATGGGGCTTTCAACACACGCAGGTGATGGCTGAGGGCTCCTCTGACTTCAAATGCCCTTATGCCAATTTCAACAAGGAAGCCATCCAATTCTTTTAAAGTTACTCTTTTTTAAATCTCCCCTGTTAACATCAGGGCGGTGCTATCTATGACAGCCAACGCTTTAGAAACATGAAATGTACATAAACAATTTCAGGCAGAGACTCCTCTGTAATTAGTCAACTTCTGCCTTGTTACAGGTGTAGCATCACTGGGGTTTAGGGTTTCATTATGTAACTGCTGCTACAGTCATAGCAAAGGTGAACCAAATCCTGTTTTACAGAGCATTTGAGACAGTAAGATAATTTTCAGCCCCAGTATGTCTGCGTCACAGCCTCACAGCTGCATCTTAGATGGCTTTCCTATGTTTCTTCTTCTTCTAGCTGTACTGGTATAGGGAGGAGGGCAGAAGACATCTGAAGCACAAAGCAGAGGTGTTTACTTTAAAAAGCAGGTAATTTAATGCACGTTTCATTCCTGTGTAAGTACATAAAGGTCTGCCTGCCCAAGGCAAACAGAGCTGAAAACAGCACTGGCAAAACACAGCAGTAAAGTCTTGCCCTGGACATTCCTTGGTACAAGGAAAAATCAATACACGCCCAAATGAAAATGATATCTTTAAGCAGTTAGTTACACTGGAAATTAAAATTCCTTGCTTTTATTTTTTAATTAAGAAAAAAAAAGGGGGGAGAGAGGACTTGGTAACAGTGTTTGACACAGCCTGTTTGGCTGGCTTTGAAAGCCACATTCATATGCTCATTTATTTTCATGCTCCAGTATTTTAGAAGGTCAGTCAGCCTGAGACTTGTCAACTGTTCAGGAGTTAAGTTGTTCCAGTTACTATATCCAACCAGCAAGCCCCTCTGCCAACATTCCTGGTTAATATTTCTCTCAGAGGCATGCAGAGAAAAAGCAGCTATCACCAACAGGAGTTTTACTATTGACAAAATAGAGAGATACAGTATAGATTCTCCCCGTTCTTTTCCAGTGTCTGGCATTACTTGTACTTCTAGTCATAAAACCTCATTTTACTCATTCGCTCTCTGTTGGAAAAAACCCAAACAAATCCTTGATAAGAAAGGCAGAGTTGGAAAAATCTATTCCATTTCTGAGAAATAACTAGTATCTTCCTTTCTTGGAGTCCTAAGTGAGCAACTTTTTTTTTTCCTGTTTAAACACCAGCTCCCCCCTTATACAGTAATAATTACTGCAAAGGAAGGAGAAAAGCCACAATTGCGATTCTCTAATAGTAGTACCTGTGCAATGAAGGCCATCTGCAATGCTGCATTAGTCAAGGATCTGTAGAAGAGTCTTAAAATAATACCTTTTTATTAGCCTAATCCAGAAATTGCGAAAGCTTTTAAAACTAAGACTTATGCTTTAGGGTTTGGAAAGATGCCTTTCCTTCTGTGCCCTTCATAAAAGGAATGGGAAAGAAAATAATTGTTACTTACATTTCTGATACCTGTTATAGCTTAAAATCCTTGCAAATTTTTTAGAAAGGCAGACAACAACCTCCAAACTTCTTTCCTGTTTCATCTGAGTGCTCGTTACTGCAGAAATCGCCTTTTGTTGCACCCGCGCAGAGGACCAAGCACCACAGAGCTCCACTTTCAGCTACCTCCTCTCCGTGCCACACTAAAACAAAAACTATTCAGGAAACATGCTCTTGAGATCCCGGATTACTGAAAATCCTGAGAGTGCTTTTAAGGCTGTGGTTTCTCTTACACATACTAAACCTCGCCCGAGCTACCTACGATTACAATCTTAAGAAGCACCAGCCGTCTCACGCTTGTCATCTCCAGATGGAAAAGGCACCTGACACAGGGTAGGGGGGAAAAAAAGCAGCGTTTCAGCCTAAAATCTGCTACTGTTTGAGCCAACAGGTTTCGCCAACGGTAAAATTAAATTGCAGGCGGTCTGCAAACAACGCAGAGGAATAAAGCAGCTCTTTCCCATCACCCTTAGTCAGTCAGTAATACCATACATCCAAAGTTTAACAATGCATGGGTATGCAACCATTCTTTAATTCTCCTTTCCTCCTTCTTTTCTGTTTTTTTTTTTTTCCCTGAAGTTCCCAGTTATGACACACGAGCTGTTTGTAGGCAGGATGTGATGGGGGAGAAAAAGAAATCCAAGGGAAAAAAAAGAAAAAAGAAAAAGAACCCTCAACGCAGCTCCATACCGGGAAACTAGACCTCGCACGCAGTAGGAAAGCGGTTACCGAAGGGTTTTTCTCCTTCCCTCCTCCGTACACAGGGCAAACCCCGTCCCGGGCTCCCCCTTCCCGCCCACTCCGGGGAGAACAGCGGGGCCGGAGCCCGCACAGCGACACGGAGCAGCCGCAGCAAGTGGCGCAAGGGGGGAAATAATTTATTAAAAATCCATTAGTGAGTAATAAGACCAATATTGAAACACTGCTATCGAGGGCTGACAAACGCGCGGAGCGCTCGGCGGCCTCTCCCCGAAGGGCCCGCTGAGGGAGACCCG